>NC_069402.1:108233836-108383836 GCF_026875155.1 Cherax quadricarinatus
AAACCTAAAGTCGGTACCTGACCAGCCGGGCTGTGGCTCGTACGTTGGTTTGCGTGCAGCCAGCAGTAACAGCCTGGTTGATCAGGCTCTGATCCACCAGGAGGCCTGGTCACAGACCGGGCCGCGGGGGTGTTCACCTCTGGAACTCTCTCCAGGTAAACTCCAGGTAATACCTGTGGAAAATACTGTACATATTTTCCAGAAATGCAGTAGTTATATGTAAATAGATGGCCATACTGTATTTAATAAAAATTGTTATAAAAAAATGGGAAGTTGTGCCTGCGCAGACGAGACTCGCCATGTTTGAACTGGTCAACAAAAACGTTAGTGAATAATGGGAAGAATTTTTGTGCTCTAGAGGTTAAAATTGGGCTGACACCTCTCAAATAGGAGCCGAAATTGTTGGATGTGCATTGCTGCATAACTTGAGATATCAGGCGACTGGACAAGACAGCTCCAGGAACCTCAGATAAGTCTTATGTTGTAACTCTGACCAGTGTTATTTTCATAGATAGACAGTGAGGTTTTCTGAGTATGATACACCTTAATCTCCAGTCAAATTGGTGAGTGATATGAAGATATATTCTCCTTCTGTTATGTAAATGTGTATATATATAATCATTTATTAATTTTAATATACAGCCCACAAATTTATATATTTACCAGAATTCCTGGTGATACACATTTCATTTGTAATTAATAGGTCTAGAGCAACTTGTGGATATGACAGTTGTAGGTATTGAAGGGGGACATTTTTGCGACCTGGTGTCCCAAATTTCTACTTGTTTATGTAACTTTGATAAATAATAATTATCTTTGTTATCATTTACTGTTATGTACATAATGAGTTACATTCAGATGAATGCAATTTTCCACATTTAATTTGCCCATTGTGGTCCTTCGAACCGGATACGAACCAGTGACCTATGGATAGGCTAATGAAATAATGCAAAGTGCAACTATGCCTCTGAGGGAATGGAATAGTAATTCGTCCAAATTAAAGAACAAAATAAGTAAAGATTACCCTGGAGATGAAGTGCCAAAATGTAGAAATGTATTGGGATTAACTTGGGATACTGAGAGAGATCTGTTAATGTTAAAACCTAATAATTACAGTATGCCCAATAAATTAACTAAGAGAGTCTTGCTTGTTGAAGTTTCCAAATGTTTTGATCCACTAGGTTTAGTGTCACCCCTTACTATAAGAGGGAAATTATTAATACAGGAAGTATGGAAACTTAAATGTCCTTGGGATGAAATTCTACCTGAGGAATTCATTAACAGGTGGGATGAATTAATTGGTGATTATGAAAAAATTCCAATGTTGGAGTTCTCACACCATGTGGCCAATCCAAATGGGAAAAATGTACTCCACATTTTTTGTGATGCTTCAAAATTGGCATATGGAGCAGTTGCTCCATATAGTTGTAATAGTGTTATTTCTCTTGTTATGTCTAAGGCTAAAGTGTCTCCAATTAAATTACGTACTTTACCTCAGTTGGAATTAACAGCCATTTATGTAGGTGTCAAATTAGCTAATTATATAAGAAATAAGTTGCATGAGATAAATATTAGTGACACTGTAATTTGGTCTGATAATGAGGTATCCTTACAATGGATTCGTAATAGAAACAATAAAATTGTGTACGTACAAAACAGAGTCGCTGAAATTAATCAGATGCAAGAGAAGTATAATAGTTTGGGTCAGCATATGTTAACATTTAATCATATACCTGGTGAGGAGAATCCAGCTGATTTCTTGTCTTGAGGTTTACCTTAGCAAAAATTTTGTAAATGTTGTTCTGGTTTAAAGGCCGAGGGGTTTGGGGAAATAAAGTAATTGGCCTGTCAAAAGGCAAAAAAGTCCTGTTGAAATTACTGTGCCCACTGCTCAATAGTTTGCCCTTCCCTTTAGCTTTTGATATAAACGGGTTTCTTTTTCCCCAAACTAATAAATGTAACAAATTTGGGTTTAAATTTCTAAACTGATAAATATTCTTACATTTTCCCACACCCTCTTGAATTTTGGATAAAGACGTCAGGAAAAAAATCTAGGAAATGAGATTAAATTTTGTGAGGGAAAGAAAAATTGTAAAAGGTTCCTTAATAAGAAATTGGGGCGTATTTTAAGAAAATGTAATTATGCAAGGTAGGTTACAAAATGTGAATTGGTGTTATGCTAAACACCCTATCTTCCCCCCAAAATCATCATCTAAAAAATTTTAAATTTGTTCTAAATCCCCATAAAAATGTAAAAATCGGGGGTACAAGATACCTTAAATTGTATGGGGAAAATTTTGGGATTCATGGAGGGCAAAGTTTAAAAAAGGGTGAAAATTTTGTGTAATATTCCCCGTGTGGATGCCAGATCCTATATGTACCCGGGCCCCTCCACCATTGCCAAAGAGAAATTGAGTCGTTTAGAAAATGAAACCCCCCCCCGGGGCCCAGTGTGGAAAATAGTAAAATTTTTTCCCACAGTACCAATGTAAAAAATTTGTCTGGACTGCCTCCATGTGAGTTTCTACCCGGGCAAGTTTTTGACACCGAGCCCTGGGGTCGGTACCTTAGCCTCAAAAGTGGCTTTGGGAACAATTTTCAAAAATGGACTGTTTTCAAAAATCTGGGCCCTGCGCACGTAGAAGCAACTTATTTGGGTGTTTGGAATGTATCTCGGTCTTCAACCTCGCAAAGCTTTTCCTGTTTACTGGATTTTACCTGGAGAATTCCGGGGTAAAACCCCCCGGGGCCCGGGTCTTGCCCAGGCCTCCTGGTGGATCAGAGCCTATCAACCAGGCTTTTGTGCTGGCTGCACGCAAACCAACGTCGACCCACATCCCGGTGATCGGAACTGATTTTAGGTTTGCCAGTGCAGTTTGAAGACTCCCAGGGGTCTGTTGATAATCCCCCCTTATTGGCGGGAGGCAGTTTAACGTCTGGGCCCCCTGACATTTATGTAGGGTCTCTTAACTGCTAGTGACCCCCCCGTTTTTCATTGGGGGATGGTGCATCGTCTCCCAAAGTTTTTTTGCTTTTGTGTGAGTGATTTTCGGTGCAGTTCGGAAACCCCTCTGGGGATTTCCAGGTGTATAAACTTATCTCTCCCCCCTGCATTCCGGGGAAAATACGGGTTTTGGGAAAACCTAAAGCACCCCCAGTAATTGAGGTGTTTTATCTCTGTTATGCGCGCCTGAAAGTTCTTGTACATTTTCTAGGTCGGCAATTTCCCCTCTTAAAAAGGGCTGTTAGTGTGCGCAATTTTCCACCCTAGAAGAACAAGTCCCGAAGAGTGCCTGGTTTGGGGCCTCCCTAGTTTTAAAGGTTTCATTATCCCCCTGTCATTTTTCTCAGATCGTTTGAACAATGTTAGGGTCCTTAAAGGTGAGATCCTCCGACTGATCACTCCCAGGTCTTTGAGTTGGTGTTTCGTTTATTTTGGGCCAAATTTGTTTTGTACATGAGAAGATTTAATTTCCCTCTTTTTTCCCATATCTGAGAAATTGAAATTTCTCTTCGTTGAATTTTCATATTTTTTCTGCGCCCACTGAAAATTTGGTTGATTCTGCCTGGAGCTTGCAGTCTCTGCAATGAAACATGCATCAGATTGGGGTGCATTGCAAGGAAAACACGGTGTTGGCTGAATCCTTTCTATGTGGGATATGAGAGAGAACAAGATGGGAGCGATACTGTGCCTTGGGGAACAGAGCTTTTCCCCGTAGTGCCCCGGACTTTACTTGTTTTACGATACTCTCTGTGTTCTGTTAGTGAGGAAAATTTTAGTCCATCGACCGACTTTTCCGTTTTCCTTTAGCACGCTTTTTTGCGCTATTACGCCCTGGTCCACTTGCGAAGGCTTTTGCAAAGTCTGTATTATTCTCTGCATTTTTTTTGTCTTCTGTGCATTTGGGCCCTTGTGTAGTGACCAATAGTTGAGACAGACAGGAGCGACCTTTCAAACCCCTTTTCCCCGGGGGTTTTGTAACGATGGGTTTCTAGAGGTGGTGATCTTGCTTTTTTGGACCCTTTCAAAAATTTTTTTGATATGGGGTGTTGTGTATTGGTCTTTAGTTCTTTGCTGTTGCTTTACTGCCCCCTTTGTGGAGTGGGGTATGTCTGTTTTTTTTATATTGGGGGGAACCCCCGTGTCCATGCCCCTCTCCATAGGAGGAAAAAAGGGTCGTGATAGGGGGCTTCTTGCAGTTCTTGATGAAAACAGTGTTCCACGAGTCGGGGCCCGGGGAGAGTCATGGGGATGCTTTTTCGCCTGTTTTGAATCTTTTTGGATCAGGTAACATCGGGTCGGGGTTTGTTATTCAAATTTTTGGTTCCTAAAAAATTATTTTGATCTTGACTCTCAGTCTGGTTAGGGCTTGCTAAAAATGAGCAATTGGACTTTTAGAGCTACTCATTTCTTGCTTACTGGGTGGACCCATCTTGTTTAAGTTTGGGCCCCAAAACTGGCTTGTTCTCGATTTTGATTTGGCATAGGAGAAGAAATACTTTGGGTTTCTTTTGATTTCATTTATGGCTTTTAGTTCTTCCCGGGTTCTGACTCCCAAAGGTTTTTTTTAGCTTAAATTCGATGCTTTCTTTTTTCTGACCTGTTCCTAGATTTGTATATTGACCTCTTTTAGCCGCCCTGTTATTCTTTTCCGTGCCCGTAAAAAGGGAGCACCTTCTCTTTCTATTTTACATCTCTCCCCCTTTTTCTTAGAGAAAAAAGCCTGTATTTCCGGGGCCCCGAGTAATTTTTGGGATAAGTTGGCGTCTGTGTTGCTTTGTATACTTCCCCCTTTTATGGTTAGGACTTGGCTTTCTTAGTCCCATTTTGTTTTTTTATTGAAGTTGAATTTGGTGAATCTCCCCCCGGACTAGTCTCATTTATGTCGGTTGGGGCCCCGCATTTTAAAGTCTAACCTCAAATTTGTTGTGCTGAGTATATTGTTTTTGATATTGTGACATTTTTTATCAATTCCCTTCAAACCACGTACAACCGGAGCCTTAATCCCCCGCAAAAATTCGTCGATATTTGTGCCCGCCGCCCCCTCAAAATTCCCGTTTCCAAGGGGGGTTTTTCCCCTAGCCTAACTATGTAGAGTGAATTTTGCTTCTAGGGTACAAGAGATCCAGTACGTACTGGTCATGAAATGCCGGCTGCACAAAGGCCCCCAACCAAAAACACTGCAATTTTCCCCAAAACGGCCAGGGTCTTATGAAAAATTTGGGTCTGTCTTCTGTTTGGGCCCGACGGGGGAGGTCTCACGGTACGTCGAGTACCTCCACCGATTTCCCCAGGTCTGTTTGAAACACGGGGGGGGCCCCTGCTGATCACGGCACTTTTTTGGGGCCCACGGTGTTTAGTCTTAGAAGAAAGGGCACGCGGGCTCAAAAACCCTGCCCCAGTATTCAAACTTTTGGGGTGCCAGTTTTGCCTGGGTAACTAAATAGTGTTTGCCTATTTAAAACGGCCCCTTTTACCTACGTTAAGGGCCCTTTGGGCGGGGTTTTCCCCGGAGAGGTTCCCGGGGGGCCCAAAGCCCCCGGGGGGCCCCGGGCTGTGACAGGCCCCTTAGGTCTTTTCCCGGTGCGACCCACACAGTCGAAACCCCAATTCCCATTTTTCTGATGGGGGGAAATTTTGACAAAGGGGAAAGAAAAAGCCAATGTTTTACTTTGGTGGGGGAAAAAAACCAGGCCCTGCCGTGTGAAGCGGAGTGTAACCCCCAGGGCCCCCAGAGCCCCCCATTATTATTACAGTTCCCCCAATAGTTCTTTTATTAGTGTTAACAGTATAAACTACCCGCTTCTTCCTGAAGGGAAAAAACTATCAAAAGAGTACTTCCCAACCCCCTTCGCCAACCCGGGGGGGGTTAGTTCCTTTTTGTCCTAGCACATGTGATTAGACACTTGGCCTTTTTAAAATAATGTGGTTGTGTTGTACTCACCTAGTTGAAATCACCTATTGAGTTCGGGGGGGCGAGTCCCAGCTCCTGGCCCCCCCTCTTCACTGATCGCTACTAGGTCACCCTCCCGAGCCGTGAGCTTTATCATACCTCTGCTTAAAGCTATGTATGGATCCTGCCTCCACCACATCGTCCACTACATCGTGTGTGTGTGTGTGTGTGTGTGTGTGTGTGTGTGTGTGTGTGTGTGTGTTGTGTGTGTGTGTGTGTGTGTGTTGTGTGTGTGTACTCACCTAATTGTACTCACCTAATTGTGGTTGCAGGGGTCGAGACTCAGCTCCTGGCCCCGCCTCTTCACTGATCGCTACTGGATCCTCTCTCTCTCTGCTTCCTGAGCTTTGTCATACCTCTTCTTAAAACTATGTATGGTTCCTGCCTCCACTACTTCACTTGCTAGGCTATTCCACTTGCTGACAACTCTATGACTGAAGAAATACTTCCTAACGTCCCTGTGACTCGTCTGAGTCTTCAGCTTCCAGTTGTGACCCCTTGTCCCTGTGTCCCCTCTCTGGAACATCCTATCTCTGTCCACCTTGTCTATTCCCCGCAGTATCTTGTATGTCGTTATCATGTCTCCCCTGACCCTTCTGTCCTCCAGTGTCGTCAGTCGATTTCCCTTAACCTTTCCTCGTACGACATTCCCTTGAGCTCTGGGACTAGCCTTGTGCAAACCTTTGTACTTTCTCTAACTTCTTGACGTGCTTTACCAGGTGTGGGTTCCAGACTGGTGCTGCATACTCCAGTATGGGCCTAACATACACAGTGTACAGTGTCTTGAACGATTCCTTATTAAGGTATCGGACGCTATTCTCAGGTTTGCCAGGCGCCCGTATGCTGCAGCGGTTATTTGGTTGATGTGTGCCTCCGGTGATGTGCTCGGTGTTATGGTCACCCCAAGGTCTTTCTCCCTGAGTGAGGTCTGTAGTCTTTGTCCACCTAGCCTATACTCTGTCTGAGGTCTTCTTTGCCCCTCCCCAATCTTCATGACTTTGCATTTGGCTGGATTGAATTCGAGAGAGCCAGTTACTGGACCACATGTCAGCCTCTCCAGGTCTCTTTGCAGTCCTGCCTCATCCTCGTCCGATTTAATTCTTCTCATCAACTTCACGTCATCTGCGAACAGGGACACTTCAGAGTCTATTTCCTTCCATCATGTCGTTCACATATATCAAAAATAGCACTGGTCCTAGAACTGACCCTGTGGGACCCCGCTCGTAACAGGCGCCACTGTGATACCTCTTCACGTACCATGACTCGTTGCTGCCTCCCTGTCAGGTATTCCCTTATCCATTGCATTTGCCCTTCCTTTTAGTGTGCCTGATCCCCCACCCTTCTGCACTAATTCTTGTGGGGAACGGTGTCAAAGGTTTCCTGCAGTCTGGGAAAAACCCAAATTTTCCCCCCAACCCTCTCTCTCATGTCTTACTTCTTTTTACCTTGTATAAAACCCCGGGGAGGTTTTTTGTCCCAAGATTTGCCTTCCATAAACCCATGCTGGTTTTCTTTTAATAATTTTTTCCCTTTTCCCAGGTGTTCGCCACTCCCTTTCCTGTAATCTTCCCAGGGGATTTGCACACAAACATGTCAGAGACACGGGGTCTGTAGTTTATTTCCCTCGTTTCTTTTTCCCTTTTTTTAAAAATAGGGGGCTACATTAGCTGTCTTCCTTTTCTCAGGTAGTTGCCCAGTTTCGGGGGGATGTTTTTGAAGATTGGGGTTTAGAGGCCACACAGATCTCTGTCCTTCTCAAAGGGGCCCCCAATGGGAAAATTGTTGTCCGGTCCCATTCCCCCTTTGGGGGTGTAAGGTCACTTAAGGCTTTTTTCACCTCCCCCTCAGTTGTTCTTTATCCCACCCAAAACCCCTTGTTGGATTTTCCCCTCTTGATTTTCCCCTTTTTTTCTGTCTTCCCACACCCCTTTCCCTGTCTCTACTGAAAAAAACCCCTTTTAAATCTCCGGGTTAAGCTCCTCACTTCCCCCTGATCATTTCTTTGGGGTTTCTCCCCTTTTTTCCTTAATCTGTCACCTGGTCTTTGAGTTTGTCTTCCCTGATGTGGTTTAAACAACATTTTTTCGGGTCTGTCTTGATTTCGATGCTATGTCATTTTCATACTGTCGCGGGGGCCCCCCTCCTTACCTGGTTGCATACTCATTCCTGGCTCTGCGACTGATTCCTTTTTTCGTGTGTTTTTTTCCCTTCTGTATTTTTTCCCAAATTCTCTTTTTGCACTTTTTTTTTTGCCTCCTTAAACCGTGGGTGATAACCAGGGGCTTTTTTCGGGTTTTCCCCGTTGTTATTTTTTGCCCTTGGGAATAAACCTTTTCCCATTTCCTCCTTGAAATTTTGTTGCTACATATTCCATCATTTCATTTACTGGTTTTCCTCCCAATTCTCTGCCCCAAAACTGGACCCCCTGCAGGAAGTTTTTTCAACCCTATGTAGTCCCCTTTTTTTATTTTCAGGTTTTTTTCCCATTCTACTCCTGTTATTCTCTCCACTTGCAGCCTACTATGTATTCAAAGCCCAGAACCACGGGTCGTTTAGTTTCCTAGGGGACTTAAATACTTGATCCTAAATTTGTCTGAGTGCCCAGGGTGAACACAAGGTAAATTTGCTGGTTCACCCTCCCCTTTCTCACTTTGGTAGTGCCCTTAACGGGTTGGTGCATGAGGTTTTCCGCACCACGCCCAAATCCTGGCTTTTCCCATGTTTGGGGAAACCCCCATGTGGCTCCAGGTTTTCCCAGTAAAATTTTCCCTGTGGTTGAAACCCCCCATAACCAGCAACTTTGCTTGCCTGGAGTGAGTTTTCTTGCCCCTCAGCAAGTGTGTCCACCATTGCTCTTTTGGGCTCTTTCATATTCCTCTTTTTGGGGCCCCCCTGCAGTTCTGTGGTGGATTTTACATCACTGCAAGGGACCATTTTGGGTTTTCCCCCGACTGAAGTGTACCTGCTATTTTGTCTTTTTTCCCCCGTCTCATCTATTCCTTCCTTTTTCTGAATTTCCATCTTTTTTTTTCGAGCAGAGCAACCCCCTCCCCCCCCTCCCCCTTTTCTTTTTTTCCCTCAGTTTGGGTTTATCCTGGTGGGAAGATTGAATCTTTTTATTGTTCCATGATTTTTGGGTTTCTGGGGACCCCTAGGGTTTTGGGGACTTCTCTTTGATTTTTTTCTTCCCATTCCTCTTTGTTTATTCGTTAATCCTTCTGCTTTGGTCCCAAAAATTAACTTCTTTTTAAAATTTGTAACTTTTGGTCCCGGGGGGGGGGAAAAACAGAGGGATGGGGTTTTGGGGATGGTTGGTTTGGTTTGTTCAGTTGCCTTGGGGGTGTCGTGGTTTGGGCCCTTTTCTGCGGTTTTTTGGGGGTTTTTGGGGGCCTTGTCCTTCCATTTGTTTCCGGGGTCATTCTGCTTTTCTTTTTCATTTCCTCCCTTTTTCTCCTTTCTTTTTTTTTGAACTTTCTTTTTCTTTTGTCTTCCTTTGGGTCCTGTTTTCTGGTCTGGGTTTCGGGGGTACCCCACCCGGGAAAACTCCTGCTTCCCTTTCTCAGCCTTTGTTTCCCCTGCAGGATCAGGGGTTGGGGGTTGGGTTTTCTCCCTTGGGAAAATTATTTTGGAGGCGATTCCTTTTTTTGTAAACCCCCCAAATTCCCCGAAAATTTGCCACTGGGTCATGTCCCCCTGCCTATCCCCTTCTTGATGCCCTTCAATCGTTTTTTTTCCCTCCTGCTTTCTTTCATCTTAATTTTTCCCCTTTATTTTCGTTTTCAAAGCCCAAAGACAAAACACGGTTTCTTTTCCCTTTCCCCCTCCCACTGTGACTCCCATTGCATCCTTGATTTTGTTTTGGGTTCATTCCGTGGGGGGTTTTTTCCTTCCTTCAGCCCCCTTCCCCTCGTTTTTTGGCCCCTTTTGCTTTTGGGGTTTATCTTCCTCCCTCACCTGTTTCCGGGCCCCCCACAGGTATCGGTAAGGTCCTTGCACATGCCCAGTTCCTTCGATGTCTTCCAACCTCTCTTTTGCCCTTTTAGTGTGCTCCCGGTCTTTTTTGGGCCCCCCCATGGGGGTTTTTGACGGGCCCCTTGCATATAGTTTAGTTTCCAGGGTTTCCCTTCAGACCTGTTGTCTGTGTTTAATTTGCCCTTGCCGATTATTTTGTTTTATCTTTGTCTCTGGTTTCTGTTTCAGATGTCTCAAACTCCCCCTTTAATCTCTATCTTGATTTTGCTTCTGTGGCCGTTGCTTCCACCTTTGATTTGTGCTAACCTCTCTTCCTCTTCCCTTTTCCCGCTCATCTAGGGCTCCTTTCCCCCGTCTTCCTCCCTTTTTTTGAGCTCTTTTTCCCTTCCTCCCTCTCAGATTCGTCCTTGGAAAACCCCCTTTTCCTCATCCCGGTTAGGGGGAGGGGAAAAGATGGTTAGGAGAAGGGATGGATGGTTGTGGGGGAGGGGGGGGGGATGGTTATTGGAGGGGTTAGGGATAGTTGGGGGGGGGGAGTTTGATGGTTTGGGGGGGGGAAAAGAGGGGGTGGATGGTTATTTGGGGAGGGGGAGGATGGTTATTGGGGGGAAAGGGTTTGGTTTGGGGGGGGGTTTTTTTCGGGTTGGGAAGGGGTTAGGTGGTTTGGGGGAGGGGGAGGTGGCTTTAAAGGGGAGGTGGTTAGGGGAAAGGGGGGTTGGGAGTGTTTGTGTCTAGCGTTTGTGTCAAGTGGTGGAGGGTTTGGTTTTGTGGTGTTTTGTGTGTTTTTTGTGTGTGTGTGGATGTGCGTTTCGTGTGTGTGTGTGGGGTGTGTGTGTTTTTGCGTGCGTGTGCGTGTGTGCGTGTGTGTTTGGGGGTGTGTGTGTGTGTGTGTGGTGTGTGTGTCTGGGTTGGGGTGTGGTGTGTGTGTGTGTGTGGGGTGTGTGTGTGGTGTGGTGTGGTGGTGTGGGTTTTTTTGTGTGTGTGTTGGGGTGTATGTATGTGTGTGTGGTGTGTTTTGTGTTGTGTGTGGGGGGGTGTATGTGTGTGTGTTTTGTGTGTGTGGGGTGTGTAGTGCGGAAAGTGTGTGTGTTTTGTGTGTGTGTGTGGTGTGTGGTTTTGTGTTTTTGTGTGTGCGTGCGTGGTGCGTGTGTGGTTTGGGGGTTTTGTGTGTGGTGTGTGTGTGGTGTGTTTTTGTGTGGTGTTTTGTGTGGGGTTTTGGGGTGTATGTGTGTGTGTGTGTGTGTGTTTTGTGTGTGTGTGTGTGTGTGTGTGTGTGTGTGTGTGTGTGTTTGTGTTTGCGTGGTGTGTGTGGGGTGTGCTTTGTTTTGTGTGTTTTTGTATGTGTGTGTAAAGTGTGTTTTATGTGTGGTTTTGTGTGTTTTTGTGTGTATGTGTGTGAAATGTCTACCCTTGTGTGTGTGTGCTTGTGTGTGGGGGGAGGGGGGGGTTTTGGGGGGGTGGTGGGGGGTTTTAAAAATCCCTTTGGGGTAGGCACCCAAAATTTTGTTTCATTTATTTTTTCCCCAAATTTTGTACTCTCTTTCTTTTGCCCTTTTTTTGGGTTTAAGTGTTAAATTTTTGGTGGTTATTTTCATTTTTCCCTTTTTCAAAAATTTAGAGAGGACTTCCTAGCCCTTCCCAAATATTCTTACTGCTAATAAACCTTTTGGGGAGTAACATTTCCTGTGTACATGTGTGTTGTGTGTACTCACCCATTTGTACCCCACCCATTTGTGGTTGCAGGGGTTTGAGTTCCCAGCTCCTGGCCCCCCCCTTTTTCACCGGTTGTAAATAGACCCCTCTCTCCAAGCTCCATGAGCTTTTTCAAACCTCCCTCTTAAAAAATGTTTTAAAGGTTCCTGCCCCACCCACGTCATTTTTTAGGCTATTCCACTGCCTTCAAATTATGGGCTGAAGAAATACTTTCCCACTATCTTCCGACTCATTTTTTGTCTTCAACTTCCCCAAATTTTGGCCTCTTGTTTCTGTGTCCCCTCCCTGGAACATCCCGTCCTTGTCCAATTGTCTATTTCCCCGCAGTTTTTTATATGTCGTTTTAAAGTCTCCCCCGACCCTTTCCGGGCCCCCAGTTTTCGTCGGCCCATTTCCTTAAAACTTTCTTCATAGGCATTCCCCTTAGCTCTGGAATAAAATTGTTGAAACCCTTTTTTACTTTCTCTAGTTTCTTGACGGTGCTTTATCAAGTTTTCGGGTTCCAAACAGGTGCTGGGATACTCCAGTATGGGCTGACATACACGGTGTACCCGGGGTCTTTAATGTTTTTTTACTAAGGTGTCGGAATGCTGTTCTCGGTTTGCCCGGCGCCCATATGCGCAGCAGTTATTGATTTAGTGTGTTTGGAGGGCCTGCTCGGTGTTATTTCTCACCCCCCAAAAAACTTTCTCCTTTTAGGAGGTTTTCAGTCTTTGGCCAATAGCCTATACTCTGTCTGTGGTTTTTCCCGTGCCCTTCCCCTATCTTCTTTACTTTGCATTTGGGAGGATTAAATTCGAAAAAAGCCATTTTGGGGACCCGGTGTCCAGTCTGTCCGGTCTCTTTTTAAATCCTGCCTGGTCCTCCCTCAGATTTTAAATTTTCCTCATTTAAAATTACATCATCGCAAACAGGGGACCCCTTTGAGTCCCAACCCTTTTTGGTTTAAGTCGTTTAACCTTTTACCAAAAATAGCCCCGGTCCTTGGGGGCCGACCCCCCGTGGGACCCCGCTCGTCACAGGTTGGGCCCCCTGTGATACATCCCTTACGTACCCTGACTCGTTGTTGCCTCCCTGTCAGGGAATTTTTTGATTTCCCTTGCATGCCCCCCCTGTTATATGCGCCTGATGCTTAGCTTCTGCACTAATCTCTTGGGGAGGGAAACTGTGCAAAGGCCTTTTTTGCAGTCCAAAAAAGATGCCAATTTTAAAAAACCCCCCTTTTGTGTTTTGTGTGAGGTGTTTTGTTGTGTGTGTGTTTTGTGCGGGTGTAATGACTGGCCCCCAACTTTTTTGTGACCTGACAAAACCCCCTGGGACCCGACCCTAGCACGGTCTTACAATGTTGCCCCTTAAAAAATTTGTCCCAACCCACCTTCCCACCTCGTCAACCCTTTATTTCTATGTTATGTTTTTATTCTAATTCTGGAAATAGGGTTGCAGGAGGGTGAGTGACCAGTATCAACAGTATGCCAAGGCCAGCCGGGCCGTTTAAAAATGCAAACCACAACTAGGCGAATAAACTTGCGGTGACAGTTGCCAGCTGCTGATGACGAAGTGTACGTGTGTAGTGTGTGTGTGTGTGTGTGTGTGTGTTGTGGTGTGTGTGTGTGTGTGTGTGTGTGTGTGTGGGGTGTATGTTTTATGTGTGTGTGTGTGTGTGTGTGTGTGTGTGTGTGTGTGTGTGTGTGTGTGTGGGGTGTGTGTGTGTGTGTGTGTGTGTGTGTTTTGGTTGGGTTTAAGGGCCACCCTATCCAGCCATTCCATATACACGGCCATGTTGGGATCTTTGTACGCTGTATCTGCCCTGTGGAACTTTTAGGAACGAATAAATTTCCACAACCCATATACGATTTTTTTTAAATCTATGAAGGCCGTGAGAACTTGTACAATATGCTGGTTATGGTGTTTTACTAGAAGACGTTTCGTTCACAGGTTACCTAATCAATTTATAAAGTTCATGGTAGATGAAATAATTTCTAAGACACATCCATACTTATTCATGTACCTACTACATACATAGAGCAATACACGCAAACATAAACCCTCCACTCAAACTTCTCCTCACCACCTTAAGAGGACACACGACCGTAACACAAGACACAGATCTCTTTTTGATTTACCCTGTGTCCATATCTCACTGTGTAAAAACTCTATGCACATAAGGGGCCCCAAAATTTGGAATTCATTACCAGAAAGTACTAAGGTAACCCGGTCTGAAAATCAATTTAAAACTCTTCTCAAAAGCCACTTAATCACCCTAGACTCAATACTCAATATTTTACCTAAATCTTAGAACTTCAAGACTAGACAGCCAAGTTCATATATTGACAAATTACCACATAGAAGTATACATACCTACCAAAAGCAGTATTACCCTCCACCAAACTGTAGCAGTCTCATTCTGTAAATACTGTAAACAACTCTTGAATCATATTTCATAAAAACATTTTTGAATACATGAATAAAATCTTTGGTTTGTATAAATTAGATTTCACTTATAATTAATAGAACTACTGTAAACTATGATAATTTCTTTAGTGGAAAGTAGTCAGTAGGCCATTAAATTAAGCCAGCCCATAATGCCTAGGCATAATAAAGGCTCTCTTTGCACTGCACTGATACCCTGGCTTCCTTCCTGCCTGCAGCGCTGTATAGCCCTTGTAGTTTAGCGCTTCTTTTTGATTTAAACAATAATAATTAATTTGCACTGCAACCCATTATTGTAAAAATATAATCTCAATGTATACTTGCAAAGAAATAAATGGAATTTGAATTTTAAAATCCCACAAATTGTCAGTACCATCAGCGGGCTCCATTTTTTTTTTTACGGCTTTTTGAGGAAGACGATCACCGACCGTGGTGTGAATCTACCTTACCTAGACTCCTGGCAATGATTTTACTTTGTTTATTAAAGCAAATAACATCTTTTATGATTTATATACTTTGTTTTTCTTTCCTGCCAACACTGGGGCAACAATTTCCACAGGGGAGACAGAGGCAGGACTGAGCAACGACTCAGGCTCCAGCAGCCTTTGTCAAACAATAAACAGGAAGGTAAGTCTTGTGTCAGTCTTGATAGTGTGAACACGGTGTCCACTGGGCATACGTGACAGATTTACCTAATTCCCTGGCTGAACACCTGGTCAAAAGCCCCATTTCATCAGTTTCTACCTCGCGGTTGGGCCTTCAACTGAGGCTGTTATTAGGTAGGGGGAATAAATGTGGTGGAGGGCTCTTGCCCTTTCTTTCTTGCTCCCAGAAATTGGAACTACCCTTTCCTTCCTCAGATATACTTTAATTAGCTCATTTTATACCAAAATCCATGTGATGGATGTGGTTTTAGTGCTTCCCTGAATGTAATAATGTATGATTGAGAGGGCTGGACCTTGACTCAGGGTGTGGTCGTCTGGTTTGACCCCAGGGTGTGGTCGTCTGGCTCGACCCCAGGGTGTGGTCGTCTGGCTCGACCCCAGGGTGTGGTCGTCTGGCTCGACCCCAGGGTGTGGTCGTCTGGCTCGACCCCAGGGTGTGGTTGTCTGGCTCGACCCCAGGGTGTGGTTGTCTGGCTCGACCCCAGGGTGTGGTTGTCTGGTTTGACCCCAGGGTGTGGTTGTCTGGCTCGACCCCAGGGTGTGGTCGTCTGGTTTGACCCCAGGGTGTGGTTGTCTGGCTCGACCCCAGGGTGTGGTTGTCTGGCTCGACCCCAGGGTGTGGTTGTCTGGCTCGACCCCAGGGTGTGGTTGTCTGGCTCGACCCCAGGGTGTGGTTGTCTGGCTCGACCCCAGGGTTGTGGTTGGTCTGGCTCGACCCCAGGGTGTGGTTGTTGGCTCGACCCCCGGGTTTTGGTTGTTGGCTCGGGCCCCAGGGTGTGGTTGTCTGGCTCGACCCCAGGGTGTGGTTGTCTGGCTCGACCCCAGGGTGTGGTTGTCTGGCTCGACCCCAGGGTGTGGTTGTCTGGCTCGACCCCAGGGTGTGGTTGTCTGGCTCGACCCCAGGGTGTGGTTGTCTGGCTCGACCCCAGGGTGTGGTTGTCTGGCTCGACCCCAGGGTGTGGTCGTCTGGTTTGACCCCAGGGTGTGGTTGTCTGGTTTGACCCCAGGGTGTGGTTGTCTGGTTTGACCCCAGGGTGTGGTTGTCTGGTTTGACCCCAGGGTGTGGTTGTCTGGCTCGACCCCAGGGTGTGGTTGTCTGGCTCGACCCCAGGATGTGGTCGTCTGGCTCGACCCCCAGGGTGTGGTCGTCTGGCTCGACCCCAGGATGTGGTCGTCTGGCTCGACTCCCAGGGTGTGGTCATCTGGCTCGACCCCAGGATGTCATCTGGCTCGACCCTCAGGGTATGGTTGTCTGGCTCAACCCCAGGGTGTGGTCGTCTGGCTCGGCCCCAGGGTGTGGTGGTCTGGCCCGACCCCAGGGTGTGGTCGTCTGGCCCAACCCCAGGATGTGGTTGTCTGGCTCGACCCCAGGGTGTGGTTGTCTGGCTCGACCCCAGGGTGTGGTTGTCTGGCTCGACCCCAGGGTGTGGTTGTCTGGCTCGACCCCCGGGTTGTGGTTTCTGGCTCGACCCAGGGTGTGGTTGTCTGGCTCGACCCCAGGGTGTGGTTGTCTGGCTCGACCCCAGGGTGTGGTTGTCTGGCTCGACCCCAGGGTGTGGTCGTCTGGTTTGACCCCAGGGTGTGGTTGTCTGGTTTGACCCCAGGGTGTGGTTGTCTGGTTTGACCCCAGGGTGTGGTTGTCTGGTTTGACCCCAGGGTGTGGTTGTCTGGCTCGACCCCAGGGTGTGGTTGTCTGGCTCGACCCCAGGATGTGGTCGTCTGGCTCGACCCCCCGGGTGTGGTCGTCTGGCTCGACCCCAGGATGTGGTCGTCTGGCTCGACTCCCAGGGTGTGGTCATCTGGCTCGACCCCAGGATGTCATCTGGCTCGACCCTCAGGGTATGGTTGTCTGGCTCAACCCCAGGGTGTGGGGCGTCTGGCTCGGCCCCAGGGGTGTGGTGGTCTTTGGGCCCCAACCCCAGGGTGTGGTGCTGGCCCAAAAACCCCAGGATGTGGTTGTCTGGCCTGACCCCAGAATGTGGTCGTCTGCTCGACCCCCAGGGTGTGGTCGTCTGGCTTGACCCCAGGATGTGGTCGTCTGGCTCGAACCCCAGGGTGTGGTCGTCTGGCTCGACCCCAGGATGTCATCTGGCTCGACCCCCAGGGTATGGTTGTCTGGCTCGACCCCAGGGTGTGGTCGTCTGGCTCGACCCCAGGGTGTGGTCGTCTGGCTCGACCCCAGGGTGTGGTGGTCTGGCCCGACCCCAGGGTGTGGTGGTCTGGCCCAACCCCAGGATGTGGTTGTCTGGCCTGACCCCAGAATGTGGTCGTCTGGCTCGACCCCCAGGGTATGGTTGTCTGGCTCGACCCCAGGGTGTGGTCGTCTGGCTCGACCCCCAGGGTGTGGTCATCTGGTTCGACCCCAGGGTGTGGTCGTCTGGCTCGGCCTTAAGGTGTGATCGTCTGGCTCATCCCCATTATGAGGTGTTTGCCTTCACCTGACCTAATTGTAAATGTATTTTCCTGTTTCCATTACTGATGGGATCCTTTCTTCCCTTTCCATTCACTGTCTAAATTTAAGCTGTGTTTTCTCCTGGACTCCACTAGATGAGGCTTCATACTAGTGTCAGCTGTGCTAGCTTTTTTTTTTTTTTTAACCCCTCCCCCAATAATAACAACAACTGGTAGTTTTTACATTGATTAATTGATATTTAGTCTACTTTAAATCATCATAAATGTCAATCTGTGGCCCAATCAAACTTTATTACTATTTAACTTCATTACCATTCTACTGATTACACAGCAACACAGTAAATGACCATATGACCTGTCTTTGTAATACTCATTTGTACTAAATTGTTATCTGTTTTACAATAATTTTTGTACCACTGAATATATCATTGTTTAGTTAATCTTAAGTTAATTTTAAGCCTGCCCATAATGCTCTGCATACAAGGGGCTTTGGCATGCTGCACTTTAAAAATTGTATTCCTTGTACTTCTCTGTATCATGTTCAAATTAATAAATAAATAAATAAATAAATGGTAAATTAGTATTGCTGTATGTATTTTGCATGCACTCTGCACATATACACGCACATTGTACGCATGCTGTTCCACTTCAGCTACGTGGCTTCTAATAGGGAAGATTCGAAAACAGTACTTTTGTATGTTTCCAGATCTTCCCTATTAGAAGACCCTAGCCAAAGCAGTAGAGCCTGGACTTGTCACTCTCATCCATCTTTCTCCTTATTCATTGAGTCATTTATTATGACTTAATCTGAGTTCATATGTATGTATGTGTATCTTTATTAGCATTTTTTATTAAATTATTGGATACCTTCAGTATAATGTAAACTAAATGTGTACTCTTATTTTTATGTACTATGTACTGTGTGTGTCTCATTGTTTAGTAATTTTAAGTTAGTTTTAAGGCTGCCAAAATGATCTGCATAAAAAGGGGCTTTCTATAAAGTGGTTTATACATGTCAGTTACCCTAGTTGTATGCCACTTTATGGAAATACTAGTTTGTTTAAGAACAAATACAGTATCATAAGAACGAAACATGGTTGACATTTTTCACGGTAGTGTATCACAAAAATAATACTGGCCACTATTTTCATTGTACTGTACATTAGAAATGTTTTAAGAAATCAGACTTAACCAGGCCTAACTAATGTAACAGAATCTCACATTACTCTTATCTTCTACACCAGCACTATGATGTTACAGGAAATGTTTGTGCAATGAGAGTCCTACCATGCACTAAAAGTCACAAAAAGTAATGGTACAGTACTGCTCAGGCAATGGTTCTAGACATACTTGAGCTGATACCACAAACTTTAGCACATTTTAGATATTGAATGGTATTTTTTTAATAATGCTGTTTTTATAATGTTTTGTTTTTATAATAGGTTTTTGGTTAATATGGATTAGTTTAGGATAAATTGATATAACTTGGTGTAGGCTCTACTTAACTAGCCCAACTCTTAGACAATTTCTGCTTCAGTTTAAATATTAATGCCTATGAATTTATAGTGACACCTTTATAATACTTTTTTCTTGGTGTTTATAGACTTATTAGTACAATATTTTGTATTTGTAATACTATTATGCAGCATTATCTTGAATAAGTTCTTCAGATTCAATAACTTTTGGATTTTTCAGACTGAAAGCAATGCTTCCGGGAATTGGGGTGTTTGGCACTGGAGACATTGTAAGAGCTCTAGTGCCATTCCTCAGAGCAAAAGGATTCCGAGTTGAGGCAGTTTGGGGGCGCACGTTAGAAGCAGCGGAAAATGTTGCAACAGAACTCAACATTCCATTCCATACAAACAAGGCAAGTGTTCTGTAAGCATTCCTCATTTGTTAGGGTTTCATTACTGGGAAAACGGGTCTGCTGACATAGCCTGAAGTTCAATGATTTACCTTTCATGGGGAATACCTGATGCTAGGGTAGGGACCTTGATCCCAGGAATAGGAGTTAACCTCCAATTCCTTGAATTGATCCTGATTACTTCCCACTCCCAGGTGTGATATGAGCCCTACAGGTTTATTGCTTTCCATGAATGTATACCTTACCTTTGATGAGTTTTGAGTTTTACTACTCTCAGAGCCCGGCCATGGGCCAGGCTCATCTAGTGCTAGCCTGGTCAACCAGGCTGTTGCTAAAGAATGCCTGCTGTCCCACATATCCATCACAGCCTAGTTATTATAATTATTACAATCAAAACTAAATGCTAAACCCATAAGGGTCATACAGCCTATGAATGTAATGACAATTATTTCACTGCTTTGTTTTAATGATGAATGCATCCAGCTTATAAAGTCCTAGACTTACGTTCAGATTACACACAGCACTATCTTTTATATACCTGTATTTTACAGGTACCATCCGACTTACGACCAAGCTTGGTTCTGACCAGCCAGTCATGAGTCAAAATGGACTTAAGTCGAATCTTACTACTGAATATCTACATCACATTCTTGTAATGATTTTATTATATTGTTTTATTTTGGTATTTCATTTTTTACTTTACTTTTTATGCTGTTAGCACTGTATTTTATACTGTAAGGTTTAGGATAAACACTGTGTACAACACAAACAGTTGTTTACTTCCCAGAAATTTGGTATACAAAACATGGTCGTAAGTCGAGTGGTCGTATGTCGAGCACGTCGTAAGTTGGATGGTAGGTGTACTTTATTCAATCAGTGATTTGTAGGTAATTTTTCATAGTTTTAACCAGTCAACTTGATGATTAAGATGTATTTTTTTTTTTACCTCAACAGCCATCTCCTGCCAAAGCACAGTGACTAAGATTTCTTGCACGAGTAAACTGAGCATTCAAATCTGTACTAAATCTAATGCATTATTTTGGGAGTGAATTCTGCTTAGCAGTGTTGTTTCAAATATTGTCATGTACTGCATATGTTACTAAAAACTTGAGTATAGGGGTTTTCCTATTGCTATACAAAACTTCTGGGTATAGACCTCTTCATTAAACAAACTTGGCATCAATAATACAGAGCTTAATGAGTTCACAGTTGGCAGACAAAGGCATTGGTAACTTGAAATTGCATAGTTGTTCATACAAAAAAGTTAATAGGTCATCAACAGCTAAAGTATTCCTTTTGCATTTGTATAATATTACTGTATATCATGATCACACTTGATAAAGACTTTTTCAAAGCCTGTGTACTTTTTGCATTTTGTCTGTCTTCCAGTACATCTAAAACCATGCTGTGGTGTAGCAGTTGCAAGAGGTGAGAGCATCTTGTTCTAAACTCGTGTCCAGGATTACATAAATGTTGGGATTCCATAATTCCGGATTCATTTCTTACCTGTAATATGGAGCATATGAAAGAATTATGCTGTTGTTGTTGAGTTAACATAATACAGTAGATTTTAGGCTATGTTAATTTACAAGTCTGGCCCAAAGCTGAGCTCTGGAAATAGAAAAACTCTTGAAACTCATCAAAGGTATAACCATTCAGGTTCAAAAGTCACTGGACTAATGGAAGGTTTGTGAGTGTCACATCTCAGGAAATACATGCAACTTAGGCTGTTATTTGGTAGTTTTATTTTTAATAGAAAACATTGGGATTTAGAACTTTTAAATAGGAGTATGATATCTTTTGTGTAAATTTATTTTCTTAATAATTAAGAATATTCTTTCATTTCAAATGATGGATGCTTTCATAAACTTATACTTCACTTTGTTTGAGTTTCCTATTAATTATTAATTCAGGTGGATGATGTGCTGTTGAGAAAAGATGTGGACTTGGTGTTTATCATTTGCCAGCCAGACCTTCATGCTCAAATTGCTGTGAAAGCTCTTGGTATTGGCAAGCATGTTCTGTGTGACAGACCAGCTGGCCTTTGTCAGGTAAGTAATGTTGAAGCAAATAAATTCACCAGTAAAAAGACAAAGACAAAGTAGGTTTGCTTGTATTGTATAAAGAATAAAAGTCATATTGTGGCTGGAACAGTTCATAACCCACAGATGGAGATTAAATTTGGATGATGTTTCAGTCCATCCTGCATGGATTAAATGTATTACTTAATGCAGAATCAGTCCTGTAAAAATGCATTATCCTTGTGGGTTTAACATTTAAATAGTATGATTATAATAATAAAAATGCATTAATTTTGCCAAATATGCATCATTTTCCATGCATATTGAGAAAAAGTACAGAGGTCTAAGAATAAGATATCCCTATAATATTTTGATGCTGCATGTACTATTTTAATTGTCTCATAAAGTACAGGCTTCTTGATTGGTTCAAACGATGGGGGTAATAACTGTAATAAAGTCGCACATTTAAGAGTTGCAGAGGTTAATGAATACTTCTTTTATTAATGAAAGAATGTCGTCCAACTCTTGATAGCAAACATGATGGTTTTTTTTTTTCTAAAATTGTCCCCTTTGTCAAATGCAAGGTTGATACAGAAATAGGTAATGCACTTTTTTTTTCACACCTGGGCTTAAAAATGGAAAAAAAAAAAAATTACCCACCCAGTTGGGTTTTTAACCCTTAAAATGTCCAAACGTAGTTCTAAGTTTACACGTGTAGAGCTCCAACATTGATTATACCCATTTGAAAGCATGTAAAAAAAAAGTAGATCTACGTTCAGAGTGCTACGCGATCAAACGTAGATCTACGTTTGGACAGTTTAGGGGTTAAATTTTTGACTGTATTTATGTAAGAAAATACAGTGGATCCCCGGTTTTCTGCTGGTGCAGAAATTGTAGAATTCGGATTTCGAGCACTTTTCGGCAAAATTTACCTCCAGGTTTCGTACATCCCCTAGGAAATTGTTGGTACCAGATGCGTGCGCCTGGGCCGTCCATACGTTCGTGACGTACTCTTGGGCACATTAATATATGGACATTTTCATTAATCCATCTATGATATTTTCTTCAAAATTATGTAAGAAACACGTTACATAGCATATAAACATGCCTTTGTTACTCATTCACTCAGTGTCCCTCAAGTCTTAATGCCATAATAATACTAATAGTACATAATAATAATCACTCTTAGGCACATTAAATGTGTTATTTTACATTAATATAGACATTTTCACTAATCCATCTATGATATTTTCTTCAAAATTATGTAAGAAACATGTTACATAGCGGTGGAGGAAACATCACGTTTTCTCTGGTCCAGCGTTAGAGAAAACTATATGAACCTGCGTTGGCCTAGTAACCGCCCTTTATACATAAGCTTTTGTTTACAATTCTTGGCATGAATTATTCATTACTTCTCCCTTTGTTTATGATGGCATCTAAAGGTAGTTGTTAGAAACGATTAAACTCGGTGAACATGGTATGTTGATGGTAATAATATGGCTGTAGGCTGCAGTGTTTGTAGCCGGTAGGTATACACTGGAATGTAGTCTGCCTGGGACTACAAATAAATATTACTCATCAACAAGAGTCTTCATTAAAGGTATGTAATGTTCATTTATCATTAAAATTAGTCATTTATATTTATTTCTCATTTTTTCTGTCTGTAAAGCTATAGTTATTCTCCATAAAATGTATTTTTTAATATTTTTGGGTGTCCGAAATGGATTAATTGGATTTACGTTATTTCTTATGGGAAATATTACTTCGATTTATGGCCATTTTGGATTTCAGCCAACCTTCTGGAACGGATTAATTACAAAAACCAGGGGTCTACCATATGTAGAATTTCCAATTAAAGTCAGTCATAATTATCAGTTTATTTATGTAGGGCTTGAAAAGTTCTGGTCAGTAGTAATTTATATTTATATTATGGAACAGAAAAATTTGGCAATGTGCATATAAAAAATAGAAGAAACTGTTCTTATTAGCAAATAACAAATTTTAGTATTAAATATTGTTCCCTATTGTCGTTGGACAGTAAAGCAGACTGTAAACGGATGGGGTTGTAGGCGCCCTTATCAAACACAAACAATAAATATAAATCAGGAACGTACATGGTAAGCTGTCCAATATACAAGTACAGTTAGAAATAGAAATACAAATAGCTAGAGCTTCATTTAAGGAGGTTATTAATAGAGTATTCAAGAGGTTGCTAGTAGAATTACAGTAAATCAACCATTCAAATTGTTATGAAGCTCTGTGTAGTCTGCAGTCAATCAAACAAACGGGCTTCCACATGAATAAATTGTCATTTTTGTGGAAATTGGTGTCACGCCCCTTGTGCAGATATCCAAGAACTAGCTACAAGTAGTATTAAAACAAGGAAGTGTTTTTGGGTATGCCCAAATGAGATAAATCTGTGGACTAAAATCACATTGGTATTAAAAGAGGATAACATCAAAGCTGCTTTCATAGACAACCTGGAAGCATTCTACAACAGATGGGAACATAAAAAGTCTGGGCTGAATGGTACTGCCCTTGATACTGGCCATGTAGTCAGAAACTGTAAGGCTGGAGGTGATGTCCTGGTAGTCAGTAAATGTGGGGCTGATAGTGTTGTCCTGGGAGACAGTAATAGTGAAGCTGGAGGTGCTGTCCTGGGAGACAGTAATGGTGAAGCTGGAGGTGCTGTCGTGGGAGACAGTAATGGTGAAGCTGGAGGTGCTGTCCTGGGAGACAGTAATGGTGAAGCTGGAGGTGCTGTCCTGGGAGACAGTAATGGTGAAGCTGGAGATTTTGTCCAGGTAGTCGGGAATTATATGCAGGAAGGAATACATATAAATGACCTCATAGGGGACAGGAGCCGTAGTGGGGAAACAAGTGTAGTCAAAGATAAGATAAAACCAATATTGCAAACTAGAAATACCACAGGAAATAGCAAACAAGAGGACTCCACTAGCAATAGTGAGGATATATTACCAAAAACAACTGGTGGGAGCTCCATTGTTGGTGCTAGGGAGGATAGGAATAAGACAGGTAAACATGCACCGACAGGGAATACAGTCACAGAAACCCAAGGCAAACAGAAACCAAGCCTGTGCACATACTATGCACTTGGTATCTGCAGACATGGGAAATCTGGAAAAACAGACGGGACGTGCAACTATAACCACCCTAGAAAATGCCGTGCCCATATGACAACAGGAAAATGCAAACTCCCTTCCTGTAAGCTTTTTCACCCTGAAATGTGTACCTCTTCAGTACAGGAAAGACTGTGCTATAACTTAAATTGCCAGGCACACCATCTAAAGGGGACAAAAAGATACAAAACATCCAGGCCATGGGAAAACCTGGGTAGCCACAGCCACTCAAGAGGGAGAGGTTTTTTAGTGCCAGGAAGGAAAAAAAACTCGCAGGAAATGGCAGAAATCATACACCAAATCCAGTCATTCCTGGAGTGGAACCACAGTCGATGGCCTCCACTCCAAACCAACAGATACAGATACTAATGCTGGAAAAAAAATCTCCCCCCAGTACCAACAATACCACCAGTCCGATGACATTCTTCTTTGCAAATATACAGGGTCTAAAGCCAGCAACAAACAAAATACCTTTCATCCGTGGACTGCTTGCAGAGGCAAAGGCAATGTTCGCGGCTTTCACTGAGACCCACATAAAGGATCACTTGGACAACGAAATATGGATCCCAGGTTACAACCTATACAGATGTGACAGAGTGAACAGGCAAAAGGGGGGGGGGGTTGGCCTGTACATTGCAGAGTCACTTGTTTGCACAGAACTGCTTAATGCCTCAAATGATGTAGTGGAAGTTTTAGCAGTAAAGATCGAGAACCAAACCTAGTCATTGTGGTAGTCTACAAGCCTCTGGATGCAACATCCCAGCAATTCCAGGAACAGCTGTTAAAAATTGACCACTGTCTGGAAAATCTTCCAGCTCCTGCACCCAACATCTTGCTCCTGGGATATTTCAACTTAAGGCACCTAAAATGGAGGAATATAGCAAATAATATTGTTGCAGTAATAACACCAGGAGGCAGTTCTGATGAAAACTCACACTCACACGAGCTTTTAAATCTCTGCACAAAATTCAATTTAAACCAGCAAATAATAGAGCCTACTAGACTGGAGAATACACTAGACCTCATCTTCACTAACAATGATGATCTGATAAGAAATGTCACCATATCAAAAACAATATACTCAGATCACAACATAATTGAGGTTCAGACATGTATGCGCGGAGCCCCAGACTGACATAATGAGATTAGTCACGTGGGAGCATTCACCAAATTCAACTTCAATAACAAAAACAAAAAGTGGGACCAAGTAAAGCAAATCCTAACTGATATAAGCTGGGAAGATATACTAAGCAACACAGACCCCAACCTATGCCTAGAACAGATTAACTTGGTGGCACTCGATGTATGCACAAGGCTTATTTCTCTAAGAAAAAGGAGGAGTAGATGTAAAATAGAAAGAGACAGGCGCTCCCTTTACAGGCGACGGAAAATAATAACAGAGCGGCTAAAAGAGGTCAATATATCTGAAATGTGTAGGGAGACGCTGGTCAGAGAAATAGCAAGCATCGAAATTAAGCTAAAGGAATCTTATAGGAGTCAGGAATCGCGGGAAGAACTAAAAGCCATAAATGAAATCGAAAGAAACCCAAAGTATTTCTTCTCCTATGCCAAATCAAAGTCGAGAACAACGTCCAGTATTGGGCCCCTACTTAAACAAGATGGGTCCTACACAGATGACAGCAAGGAAATGAGTGAGCTACTCAAGTCCCAGTATGACTCAGTTTTTAGCAAGCCTCTAACCAGACTGAGAGTCGAAGATCAAGATGAATTTTTTATGAGAGAGCCACAGAATTTGGTTAACACAAGCCTATCTGATGTTATCCTGACGCCAAAGGACTTTGAACAGGCGATAAATGACATGCCCATGCACTCTGCCCCAGGGCCAGACTCATGGAACTCCGTGTTCATCAAGAACTGCAAGAAGCCCCTATCACGAGCTTTTACCATCCTATGGAGAGGGAGCATGGACACGGGGGTCGTCCCACAGTTACTAAAAACAACAGACATAGCCCCACTCCACAAAGGGGGCAGTAAAGCAACAGCAAAGAACTACAGACCGATAGCACTACATCCCATATCATAAAAATCTTTGAAAGGGTCCTAAGAAGCAAGATCACCACCCATCTAGAAACCCATCAATTACACAACCCAGGGCAACATGGGTTTAGAACAGGTCGCTCCTGTCTGTCTCAACTATTGGATCACTACGACAAGGTCCTAGATGCACTGGAAGACAAAAAGAATGCAGATGTAATATATACAGACTTTGCAAAAGCCTTCGACAAGTGTGACCATGGCGTAATAGCGCACAAAATGCGTGCTAAAGGGATAACAGGAAAAGTCGGTCGATGGATCTATAATTTCCTCACTAACAGAACACAGAGAGTAGTAGTCAACAGAGTAAAGTCCGAGGCAGCTACGGTGAAAAGCTCTGTTCCACAAGGCACAGTACACTCTCCCATCTTGTTCCTCATCCTCATATCTGACATAGACAAGGATGTCAGCCACAGCACCGTGTCTTCCTTTGCAGATGACACCCGAATCTGCATGACAGTGTCTTCCATTGCAGACACTGCAAGGCTCCAGGCAGACATCAACCAAATCTTTCAGTGGGCTGCAGAAAACAATATGAAGTTCAACGATGAGAAATTTCAATTACTCACACATGGTAAACACGAGGAAATTAAATCTTCATCAGAGTACAAAACAAATTCTGGCCACAAAATAGAGCGAAACACCAACGTCAAAGACCTGGGAGTGATCGTGTCGGAGGATCTCATCTTCAAGGACCATAACATTGTATCAATCGCATCTGCTAGAAAAATGACAGGATGGATAATGAGAACCTTCAAAACTAGGGAGGCCAAGCTCATGACACTCTTCAGGTCACTTGTTCTATCTAGGCTGGAATATTGCTGCACACTAACAGCACCTTACAAGGCAGGTGAAATTGCTGACCTAGAAAATGTACAGAGAACCTTCACGGCACGCATAACGGAGATAAAACACCTCAATTACTGGGAGCGCTTGAAGTTCCTAAACCTGTATTCCCTGGAACGCAGGCGGGAGAGATACATGATTTTATACACCTGGAAAATCCTAGAGGGACTAGTACCGAACTTGCACACGAAAATCACTCGCTACGAAAGTGAAAGACTTGGCAGACGATGCAACATCCCCCCAATGAAAAGCAGGGGTGTCACTAGCACGTTAAGAGACCATACAATAAGTGTCAGGGGCCCGAGACTGTTCAACTGCCTTCCAGCATACATAAGGGGGATTACCAACAGACCCCTGGCAGTACACAAATAACCCGCACATAAAAGACAGAAGCTTACGACGACGTTTCGGTCCGACTTGGACCATTGACAAAGTCACACTTTGTCAATGGTCCAAGTCGGACCGAAACGTCGTCGTAAGCTTCTGTCTTTTATGTGCGGGTTATTTGTGTATCGTTCCAGTCACGGTATTGTGCCTTTTTGTTATTTATTTACCCCTGGCAGTCTTCAAGCTGGCACTGGACAAGCACCTAAAGTCGGTTCCTGACCAGCCGGGCTGTGGCTCGTACGTTGGTTTACGTGCAGCCAGCAGTAACAGCCTGGTTGATCAGGCTCTGATCCACCAGGAGGCCTGGTCACAGACCGGGCCGCGGGGGTGTTGACCCCCGGAACTCTCTCCAGGTAAACTCCAGGTATTGTCCTGTAGGTAGTAAGTCATTTCCCATTCTATGATACTATAACATATACCACTAACCTCATAACTGTAAAGAACTATGACATTCTGGCTAGGGGCCTGGAGGTCCATGAACATATATTTTCTCCACATCAGATATTTCTAAGTTGCCAAACACAAGTACATCTGTGCTTTAACTACACACTGTTTACAGTCTTCTCTTTACTGGAAACCAACTGACTACAGTGCATTTAGCTCTTGAGAGATTTGTACTGATGCTTGAATAGAGTAAGCACAACATATTCCAACAAGTTAAAAGAATCCTATCTTTCTTTCAACACATTGGCCGTATCCCACCGAGGCGGGGTGGCCCAAAAGGAAAAACGAAAGTTTCTCCTTTTACATTTAGTAATATATACAGGAGAAGGGGTTACTAGCCCCTTGCTCTCAGCATTCTAGTCACCTCCTACGACACGCATGGCTCACGGGGGAAGAACTCTGCTCCACTTCCCCATGGAGATAAGAGGAAATAAACAAGAACAAGAACTAGAAAGAAAATAGCAGAAAACCCAGAGGGGTGTATATATATATGCTTGTACATGTATGTGTAGTGTGACCTAAGTGTAAGTAGAAGTAGCAAGACGTACCTGAAATCTTGCATGTTTATGAGACAGAAAAAAAGGACACCAGCAATGCTGCCATCATGTAAAACAATTACAGGCTTTCGTTTTACACTCACTTGGCAGGACGGTAGTACCTCCCTGGGTGGTTGCTGTCTACCAACTTACTACCTATAAAAAGAATCCTATATTTATTTAAAATGTGTGTTACTTAATAAACACAGTTGTCTCATTCTTAGATGCTTTTAAATCTTTATCAGGTATAAAAGAAGCCAGTTGCCATCTAGTAGTAGCCCGAGGGTATTCAGACATAAAAAAAACTTACTGTTACCCATTTTTATGCAAGTTTTTTTAAACATTGAAGAAATCAGGTGGGCTGGGTTTTCCTAGAAAAAAAATGGGCAGTTATGCCAACTTTTAATGCAAAAGCTAGGAGAAAAGTTCCATAAATTGATTATTAAATGGCACTGATTTTGTTACCAGTTTTGGTGATCTCAGCATATTAATACTATATATAATCCTTTTTCAGCTTGAGGTGTTGAAGATGGTGCATGCTGCTCAGTACTACCCATCGCTCATTTCCGTCATATCCCATGGGCTTCGATTTCTTCCAGCATTTGTACATATGAAACGGCAGATTGAGACAGGTTATGTAGGCATGGTCAATGTCTGCGATGTAAGAGTACATTGTGGTAGCATGATTGGGAATCAGTTTGATTGGATGTGCAGTCATTTGATGGGTGGGGGAATCCTAACGATGGTTGGCAGTCACATAATTGACATTGTTTCATTTGTTACTGGACAGAGAGCTAACCGTGTTCATGGCATGATGCGCACTTTCACAAAAAGCACTGAGAAAATCAACGGAATCAGATGGATTGATAGTGATGACTTTTGTAGCTTCCAAATGATCTTAGATGGTGGAGCCTGTGTAACGGCTACTCTTAACAGTCACATGTCAGGAGGTTTTATTCAAGAAGTAGTTGTGTGTGGCAGCCAGGGCAGATTAGTTGTCCATGGAGCGAATCTCTATGGTCAGAACCACACTACTGAGAAGGAGGAGCTACTTCATGAGGGCCCAGATGATGTGGCTCACCTCACAAATAAGAACAATAGTGCAAGAATCAACTCTCTCTTACCACAGCCTTACCTTCAAGGACTCTTCAGGTTGGTTGGAGCTCTCAAAGAAGCATTTGCAACAGGAGATGGGGAGCATGGTTGGCTGAAAGAGCCTGTGTCTAGCGCAGCCACATTTGAGGATGGTCAGTACGTTCAAGCCGTCATCGATGCCATCAAACTGTCATCAGCCAGTCGTCAGTGGGAGCAGGTAACAGTAGCCAATGATGAGAATGAACTGAATCCCTTAATGACCCGCCTTAACCTCCCTAACATTAATATGAGCTCTTTGGATGCACTTTCTCAAGCTCCAACTAACAGACCTCCTCCCCATCGTAAGGTGACTAGTTCAGAGTCGCACCTGCCATGGAGCTTCGCTACAAAGCACTAAAATGTTGTTGGGGATCTTATTGCTTCTTATGGTCTTGTGCATTAAAGGAATTGATGGTGTAGAGACTGTCTTAGTGTATAATTTAAACAAGGCTTCGTGTGGATGGTAATGCAGTCTATAAAATGTATATATATTTGTGTATCAGTAATTGCAGAGGAAAACATTAATATAGTTGTCCTCTTGACAGAATCATTTGTTTCTTAGTTATAACTGTGCTCTCTAACCTCCTACAAGTAAGGGAAAAAGACTTGACCTGCTTTTTATCAATGTATGCACTCAGTATATTTCACTCTGTTGCTTTTTTTAAATTGTTTGTTATGCATTGTCACTCTTGCATTGAGAAGATGAATTTAGCACACACTACTGTATACAAACAGATGTTTCCATTTTTTCTTCCATAATGAATTAGTTTTTTTTAGTTTAATTTTAAAATTATAATTTCATGCATAAGCAAACAATTCTTTCAAGGGGTATGTTTATCTTCGTACTGTACCAAAGTGTGTATTTATACTGTCGTCACTTTGTTGTCATGATATATATGAAGCTTTATACGTTACATAAGCTTTATTGCTTTAGCCTTAATATTGTGAATAGTTGTAAGCTGGTAGGGAAGTGTACAGTTTGGGAAAATAGTTTAATGGATTTTCTGCTGAATTTTAGCTTTTGACCTATTACATTGCACTGCAGTATATGAGCATGTCTCTTGTACATTGCTGTATATAATATTTATTATCTCTTGTTTGGGAAATCGGTTATATAAAAGCAAGTTTAAGAAATGTTTGTTTATACAAAACTAACTATATTTGTAACTGAAAAGGTTTTAAAATTTTTGATCTAATTTGTGATTAAAATGAAATAAAATACAAATTTGGATACACGTTTAGGAATTCAGTGGCGATGGGTTAGTGTTACTGTTATAAAATACTGTACTAACATTTTTTCCTCTTGATAACGTATAAACATTTCTTCAGCTGCATTCTCTTTTTATATTATAATGTAGTAGATATTAACGTTTTATATTTGTAATGTAAAAATAACAATGTCCAGTTTTACAGTTCATTGTTGTATAGTAATACTGTATTCTCCTAACCTCTTTCTTTGCAGTTACTTTTTGGTTGTATTCTTGTCATAGACTGTCTTTACTCACTATTCATTTTTCTTTAAATGTTTGAATTCCAGTAGATCAGATTTTATTTGTGCTCTGTATAACTGTCATGTAGTATAAATTATCATGTGTGACCTTCATTCACCCAGCACCTTGTCCTCAGTCACTAGCTAGCATGCTCCCACCCACTAGCTCTCTCACTCCCATGCAGTAGCCTGCATGCTCCTGTTGACAGTGGACTTGCCTGAGGTCATTGTGAGGTGGAGGTGAAAGACTGTCATGTACCACATTTTTCCCTGCATGTACACCACTAAAGATTTTTATGGTGTACACCAAAAATATGCCACAACTTTGCAAAATGCGTTTACAGACATGTTAACAGATCACACGTTATCCGATGGTCTATTGTAAGTCATTTCCCTCCTCGCAAAGCTATGGAGGAACTCTGGTTCAGTTTTGGACCTTGATGCCGTTTTCAAGCTGTCTCTTGCCCTGTCTGCGTCTCGTTCATTTGTAGCTCCTTTGGCGATTCCTCCCATTTTCTGCACTTTTTAACATCTTTAATTTTTTTTTCATGTTTACCTACATCTTCAGTTGGGTTCTCTGCATTCCTGGTTGAACTGTGGTCACTTTTTTTCCTTATTGTCTTCAAAATTGGTTTGAATTTTTTTTTTCTTGGGACATTTTGTCTGTTACCCCTCTCTCTCTCATGCACAATACTCTATTACAAAAGTTTCCTTTCTCATTGCACTAATTCTCATGTTTATAGTTCTTTCTCCATTACTCCCTCACCAGACATTTCAAGTGGGTATCAGAAGTTGGAACCACATGATGGCTGGCACATAGGTCGATTTCTCCTCTGACATTCTTTTAGGATGAATATATTCATGGGGAGATGCTAAACCTATATGGATTATATAGCACTTGGGAACAGGGTGGTAATCAGGTTTAATCCAATGAAAGGAAAGATTGCCCATCAATTCTTTGGATCAAGATCCCCTACTGGCATTAAGACAACCCCCTTTCAAGGGCATTTGAGGTGAAAACCAGGTCAAGTTTTATTGCCTCCTTATGTTGGCTGAAGAACTTTCACTGTTGTCTTAGTTTTGCTCTCCAAAGACATTGGTAGCAGAGAATCCTTTTAATAAAATTTTTTGCCCAAGGCTGGGCCTTGATAAATATCCAGTTTGGGCAAAAAATGTTGTATAAGGTTTCTCTACTACCAGTGTATTTTCCACTGTTGGCTTTTGCCACTGTTTGCCTTTGTGCTATGTGCTCCTAATACCCCATGAGGGCTTCTAATTTCTCAAGTCAGTTTCCATGTGTTTGAAATCTAAATTATTATAATCAAAAGTTGAAATCTAAGGCTGTTACATTAGCTTTAGTTTTTCTCTGGATCAAATCTATGCCTTCTATTCCCAGGTACTGCTTCACCCCTAGCATTCCCCCCTCCCCCCAGGTTAGAATTAATGCTCCATGTATAATTTTTGTAGTTTTAAGAAATTTGTTACTCTTGAATCTCAGTAGTGCATGTGTGTTCAGATCCTAAAATCATTACATCTGCCTTTTTTTTTTACCAGTAGGATTATTTTTAGCCCATTGTCATTCATCAACTTTGTTACTGAATTTTAATTAATGTATATATCAAAATTGATGTATATATCTTTCTATTATTATTTATCACCTTTTCTTATTTCAGATTGTCATAGAGAAAATCTAAGTGATGGGTAACAAACCCAAGTTCATTATCATTGTGAATATATATCCATGTTGCAATTTTGTAAAACTTTTATTTTTATAAAATTATAATCATTTAAAGTTTTTTTTGAAACCAACAATTTTCAAAAATATTGTACCCAAATTTTATTAGAAATTATTCTCTCAACTACAGTATAGCATTATTGAGCCTGTTCTTCCCTTGGATTGAACCAGTGTGCCTCCCACTCCCTAAAGATTTTACTACTGTAATTTAGAGGAGTGTTATGTTTATGATGGTAGGTTAGTGACCACCCAGGGAGGTATCATTATACTGCCATGGGACTGTGAAGCTGTATAACCCATACGAGTCTGCCACGGGATTGTGAATCTCCATAACCTGTACAAGTTTGGTTCTTTCCAAATACAGGTGAACCCCCATCACACAGTAGGTTAAGTTTTGGGATGCTGCTGTAAAGTGAAACTTTTTTTTTTTTTTTTCTACTTTCAAATGAACATAGAGCAAAAATATTATAAGGCTTTTGTCACCTTAAGTGAGCATTATTTTTATCAAGGGGAGCACTAAACGCAGAGATTATACAGCACCTATGGGGGAGGGGGGATGGAAGACATTCAGGCATAACCCTTTCAGGGTCAGAACACTCAATCTGAAACTTGCTCTCAAAGTTGGAGTATTAAAAAAAAAAAACATGAAATGAAACCAAAAGTATGAAATTTCATTATAAATTGGTCTTAGCAATATTTATGCATCGGCAATTTCACCTACTTTGAGCCCTATTTTCGGCCAGTTTCATTGTTCCAGTCTATCACACTCGGCTATTTCACTAGTATTCCTGCTATCGAGTTAGGTAGATGGGCAGTTTCTTGTGCTATTTCAATTACCCAAGCGATCATAAATTGGCAATTTGGCCAATTTCAGTTAAAAAATGCCAATTTCAAAATAGGGTCCAGAATAAACAATATACATAGATATTCCTGGCATTAAAGTGTTTCCTCTGTTCCTTACTCATGTCCTCAGGCCTCTATTGCATTACACTTTTTCCATTTTTTTTTTCCACACACACACAAGATTGTTATGCAGAATACGGCATTATTGTAATTGTATAAATAATGTCAGCACATTCGTGAACACATTAAACCTATGCATATTGGACGAGCGAGGTAATTTGCATACTCTGGAATATCGGCAAAAATTGAAAATTTCTGCTACTTTGAGCTCAATTTCAAGTGACTTTCAGTCCTGAAACCAACTAAAATCATGTCTATTTCTGTAACATATCTTCCAATCTATCAAATGAGACCAAGAAACAATACAACCATAAGAAAAAGCACTGCAAAGTAGCTTTTAAACGTCATAGTTTTTCCCATTATGTATTGCAGGATTTTTTTTTTTTTTATAGTGCACACTTACTGCACGGTCCCATTCTCTCATATCTAGGCCCAAATTTACCGCTCACAGCTCATCTGAGTGGGCCGAGCTCATGGCCTAGAACTATGGCACAGACACTTCAAAGCCGTAGTACTATGGGACTCACCCCCAAAGGGTTAATTCAGGGAACTGGAGCAGATACAATTCCCTAGATCAAAAGCCCCTCACCAGCATCAAAGAATTTCCCTTGAGGGAAATAAGTGAGCAATGGAGCTAGGCCTAAAAAATGCATATACAATGCACACATTACTTACCTTAAATTACCCCCCAATCTCCCCTCCCCTATCCCATCCTCCCCTTTTTCCTTTCCTCCTCCTCCTCCTCCCCACTCCTCCCTTTTGCCCTTCCTCTTTTTGTCCTTTGGGATTTCTCCCACAGGCGCGCTAGTTCCTGGGTAGGAGAAAGGATACCGGGGTCCATCCCATTCCGTTGAGGTTCTTAGCGGTGGCGTAGTTTGCCGTGGAATCTGGATCGCCTGGGGATGTCCCGATCCCTCTCCGGTATCCCGGAGTAGCTTTGGGTGTCCTTTCGGGCGACGAGTGAATCTCTGGAAGCCACCTTTCGGATTCCGGGGGTGGTGGCCGAAGGAGGTATGCTTTGTGGCGGATATCCTGCCACCCTCTCTTTTGTCCACCGAGGTGGGCTCGGCAGATGTAGGTTGCAAATCCCGGATTTTTTAGTTTACTAGCATGATGGGTAGGGTAGGCACGGTTCCCATGCTGCATCTGCGCTACTTGGGGTGCTGAGGTCCTTTTGGGGCGCGGAGGGAGATTTCTGGCCCTTTCATTCCCCTACGAACTATCCCTCCCCATTCCCCCCTTTTTTTTTCTTTTTTTATTTTTATTTTCTTTCCTTCTTTCTTTTTTTTTCTTAAAAACAAAAAGAAAGAAGTAACCTAACCAGGGCAGCCCTAGTCCATGAACCTGGTACCCCCGGGCCCCTTCTTGATACCGCACCCCGTTCTGACCCCCCCTCGTCTTTGGACCACTCTTCAGACATTCCTCATGCCTCTGTACCTATTGCCGGTGCTGTTTCCTCACCCGCTTCGGGAACTGAGGCCTCGACTGACTCCTTCGTTTTTATCAGACCTTCGCTCTCCTCTGACTATGCTCCGGCCTCCCCTCACGGTCGGCAATTTTCAAATCGCTGACCCGTTCCACGTCGGACCAACTCTGGTCCCACGCCTAAACGTCAACGACAATTACCTGCTGATGATACTTCTCCACCTTCACCTTCTCGTTCTTCTCAGAAACGATCGACACGTCCTTCACAAACCTTTCCACGCTCATTTTTTCAACTGAACAGTGGACTAAATTCTTCACTTTAACGACCAACTTCTACTGCCTATTTCTGACCATAGTATTGGAAAGGGCACTTCTACGCCATGTTGGTAAAGATATTTCTTTTCAGTTTCTTAAGAGCGGTACGCCATCATTACCGTACAGAATGCACCCAGGCTCGTGAGCTCTCTCGTCTTTCCCATATAGATACTTTCCTGTCACCCTTGAAAACATCATTCCCTAAATTCTTGTAGTGGTACCGTCATTCTGCCCCATACCATAGTTCAACAAAATTTCCAGACATGGGGCACCGACATTCAAGAACAGCTGGAACTCCAAGATCCCCCAATCCTCAAGGTAACACTTACGTTCTTCCTGCCCGTGGGCGGAGACGAAAACCCTAGCAATGTGGCTCGTTTAACTTTTGACAGCCGAGAACTCCCATCCTCAGTTTAATTAGCAGGACCAATGGGTTTACAAGTTCGAAAGGTGATCCCTACAACCACAACAGTGTAGAAATTGCTGGCGATTTGGGCCCAAACCAGCGAAATATGCAGACCCTATCGCCGAATGCCCAGTCTGTGGTGCCGATGACCATTCTAATACTCTTGCAATCGATCTCCCTCTTGCCTTAACTGTCATGAGGCTCACCCTTCGTACTCTCGCCGTTGTCAGGTCTATTTAAACGAGGGGGGAATCCGTTACCCAAAGAGACAGAAGGTCTCCCTATGCCATGCATTTTTCTCATCTCCACCTCCAAGGGAGACTCCCACGTGTTTCTTATTCCCGTTTTTTCAAAACGTCCCCCCACTTCTGGTATCCCATCTTCAAACACCCACCTCTGTGGTACCTCTCCCATAATCACTCCTGTATCTAATCCTTTGCTGTCCCCCGCTCCAGACGTCCCTACTTCAACGCCTCAGTCAAATTTCTCGCTTCTTCGAGTTCTCTCTTACAAGCCTCAGTGTCGACGAGACCTCGTACGACACCTCTTCCCAATCGTCCCTCTACTTCTCAAAAGTAAAAAAAAGGGTCCGGTAACACCTCCTCCCCATCTTCCACCCTCATTTTAACCCTCCCTGTCTCTGTCCCTAGTTCTTCCCCTCTCACTGGCTCAGTTACAAGTGCAGAGGTTCACCCTCCCTCCTCGTAATGTACCTTCCTCCCCTGTTCCCTCCCAAGTTTTTTTCCTCTTCTGCCACCTCCCGGGTTTCCTGTCTCTTCTGTCCCCTGCCACGCTTCTCCATTCCCTCCACCCTCCTTTCCCCCCCCCCCACCTTGGTACAGTCCAATACAGTTCCAATCTTTACTCATCCTCCCCTACCATTCCCAAATTGTCTCCCATACGACTCTCTGAAATTCCGAAACACTTGAAGCAATCTCTGAATATATTTGCAGAGACCAAACCATCAATGGACACTGATCCACCTTCCGCTCTTCTCTCTCCTCTGCTCCATCGCGCAACTCCTTTCTTCACAGCGCACCGTTCCTTCGCTGCTTGAACATTTTCCACTGCCTCCGCATGTGGACTTTTCTAACCCTTCTAGTCCGTAGGAACCCTTACCTGCGGATTTCAAGTATCTTTATCATTTCCAAAACATGGCCTTTTTACAGTGGAATATACGCGGCCTCAGGGGTAATCGGGGTGAGCTTCAGATGTTACTCTCCCAGTTTGCCCCCGTTGGTGTTTGCTTACAGGAACCAAAATTACACTTCTGCTGTTATTTCTCACATCTCAGGCTATAATTTATTTTATTCTTCAGATCCTTTTCCCCGATGGGACCTTTAATGAAAGTGCCCTTCTTCTCCGCACTGATATCCGTACCATCAGCTATTTGTTCATACTTCGCTGCATTAAAACAGCAGCCCGTATCCACTTACATAGGTGGTATAACCTCTGTTCTTTATATCTCTCTCCTTCTCGGCATTATCTATTCCGGATTTGCCTTTCCTTGTTTCGTCATTAAACCCCCACCGATTCTGTTACTTGGGGATTTTAAAGCCCACCATTTCCTCCCGGGGGGGTCTCAAATGTGATTCCCGTGGAATTCAGTTAGAGGCTTTTCTTGCCACCCACCCCCTCCATGTTTTAAATAACAGGGACTCCCCACCCATTTGGGTCCTCGGAACTCATACCCCTCTCTTGCATCGATCCTCAGTTTGCTCTTCCCGCCGCATTAGACTTCACTTGGTCTGTTTCTCCCCGGGCTTTACATTTAAAAGTGATCATTCCCCAATCATTCTTACTTCCCCTTCATATTCGCCACCTCTTCGCACCCCACGCTGGCAATTTAATCGGGCAAATTGGAACCTTTACTCACACCTGACTGTTTTTAAAGAGGTTTCCTTCTTCGTCCTCCTCGATGAGCTTTAACCCTTTTTCTCGTCCCTCCATTTTCACCGCAGCTTCTCATTCTATACCCAAACTTCGGGCAGAGCATTCTCAGAAATGCGTGCCTTGGTGGTTCTCCTGCTTGTGCTCGTGCAGTACGTTTGAAACGCGCTGCATGGGGCAGGTACCGGTACAATAGAACCACAGAGCGACTCCTTGATTTTAAACAGAAGCGTGCGATCGCTCGCCGTGTCATCCGTGACGCTAAACGCACTTGCTGCGAGATTTATGTCTCCACCATCACCTCTGCTTCCTCTATAGTGCAGTCTGGAAAAAAGTACAAAACGAGTGGTAAATATTCTGACCCGGCTCCTGTTCTGGGGGGTTGCCGGTGTTTTAATAGCAAACCCACTAATGTTGCCAATGAAATTGGCAATCATCTGGTCCCGTATTTCTCAGGGACTCATCTATCCCCTCATTTCTTTCCTCAAAGTCCCGCCAGAGAGTTAGCACCCTTGGACTTTTCTTCTCCAGAGAAGAACAGTTAAATTCCTTTTACACTTCAAGAAATGAGGCAAACACTCTCAGCTTTTCGATCATCGGGAGCTGGGCCCGACGACATTCATATTCGTATGCTACAACATTTTCATCAGTCAGCCCCTTTCAGTCCTATTACGCCTTTACAATCTTATTTGGTCACAAGGAGTTCTTCCCCAGCTGTGGAAATCCGCCATTTGTTCTCCCTTTCCCGCAAACCAGGCACTACGGGACATGAAACCTCCCACTATCGTCCCATTGCTCTTACCAGTGCAGTTTGCAAAGTAATGGAACGTCTAGTAAATAGACGTTTAGTGTGTATTTAGAGACACACAACAATCTCTCCACTCGCCCAAAATGGCTTTCGTAAGGGACGTTCTACCTAGACCCCTTACGCGCTTGGATACGTATGTTTTGTAATGCCTTTGCGAATAACCACTCAGTTAAATTGCCAAATATTTTTTGACCTTGAGAAGGCATATGACACAACTTGGAGGGATAATATTTTAGCCCAAGCCCACTCCTTAGGCCTTCGAGGCAATCTACCATCCTTCCTTAAGAACTTTTTAACTGACAGGCATTTCCGTGTTCGGGGTTTAAAAATGTGCTCCCTCCCCGGACTTTATCCAAGCTGAAGGTGTCCCCCAGGGATGTGTTCTGAGCACAACACTTTTTCTCCTGTCTATTAATGATTTGGCCTCTAGTCTTCCATCAAATATTTGGTCATCACTATGTTGATGACTTCGCTATTGCCTGTGCAAGCGCTGACTGTCACCTCCTTACAGTTTCTCTCCAGCATGCAGTCGACCGTGTTTCCCCAAATTTGGGCCAAACCCCACATGGGTTTAAATTTTCCAGCACTAAAACCCACCAAATCACTTTCACTAGACGCTCTGTCCCTCCTTTCCCATCATCCTTTGTACCTCTATGGGTCCCGTATCCCTGAACGTGATACAGTCAAATTTCTGGGCCTCCTCTTTGATCGTAGGGTTTTCCGGAAACCTCACAATTACCCCTCTGAAGGCAAATTGTCCCCAAACCGGCTGAAAAAACCTTCTTAAAACCCTTGCTCATCTTTTGTGGGGACTGATCGTCGAACCCTCCTTCACCTACATTCCACCCTTATTTTATCGAAACTTGATTATGGTGACCAGATCTATTCAGCGGCATCTCCTGCTACTCTCTCTAGCCTTAACCCCATTCATCACCAAGGATTATGTTTATGCCTTGGTGCTTTTCGCTCTTCCCCTGTCGAAAGCCTCTATGCAGAAGCGAACGTTCCATCCTTTTCCGATCGCCGTGATGCCCATTGCCTCGCTACTAGTACGCTCTCATGATCTCCGCAATCCTTTCCATTTATAGAATGGTCACTGATATTAGTAGACATTCTTTATTTGTTCGCCGTCCCTTCTCTCTTCGCCTTCATTCGCTCGTCTTCTCTTCAACTACCACCTTTCTATGTACATGTAGCATCTCACTTTTCCCTACCCCCCTGGGAAGTTCCAGCTGTTCGAGTCTGTTCTTTCTCCCTCCCTTGCTCGAAAGCCCAACGTCTACGGTCCCCTTCCCGCTCTCTTTTTCTTGACCACTTTCACTCTCATTCTCATGCCATTGTTGTGTACACAGATGGCTCTAAGTCTTCTGACGGCGTAGGATTCGCAGCAGTGTTTCCGGACAGCGTCGTACAAGGGCATTTACTATCTTCAGCTAGTATTTTACTGCTGAATTATAGCCAAACCTTACAGCACTTATCCGTATTGCATCTAGCCTGTGTCATCATTTGTGGTTGTCTCAGACTCCTTTAGTGCTTTACAGCTATACAAAAATTTGATACACCTCACCCCTTAGTCCTCCGTATCCAACTTTGGCTACGCCGCATCTTTACTAAGCATAAAGATATTGTTTTTTGTTGGGTCCCTGGTCATGTTGACGTACAGGGCAATGAACAGGCAGACACTGCTGCGCGGTCAGCAGTACATGACCTACCAGTTTCTTATAGAGGTATTCCATGTACGGACTATTTTGCTGTAATATCTTCCCACCTTCACACCCGTTGGCAACAACGTTGGTCTACTATGCTTGGCAACAAACTTCAGTCTATTAAACGAGTATAGGTTACTGGCCGTCTTCTTATCACCAGTGTCGAGGTTGGGAGACTACTTCTCCCGTCTTCGCATTGGCCATACTCGTCTTACTCATGGATATCTCATGGAGAGGCGTCTTGCTCCTCTCTGTGAGAATTGCCAAGCTCCATTATCAGTCAGCCACATTCTGTTGGACTGCCCACTTTATCAACGAGCACGCAGAATTTACCTCTGTCGTCGTCTTCGCTCCGCTGCTCTCTCTTTACCTTCCCTTCTCGCTGATGGACCCACCTTTCATCCGGACTCTCTCATTGACTTTTTGACAACGACTGACTGACTTCACAAATTCTGATACTTTCAGCCCTTTCTACTTGAATCTCTTGCTACCCTCTACCCCCGTACTATCCCCTGCCCCGCTGTTTTCTGTAACCTGATCATCCCCCCTCCCTTCTGCCATCCAATTCCCTTGCTTCCTTCCCTACCCTGCAGCGCTGTATAGCCCTTGTGGCTTAGCGCTTCTTTTTGATTATAATAATAATACTTACCTTAAAATATTTTTGTCCTGAGCTTATAGTGAGTGGTGAATATAATTATGGTAGTCTAAACAAATGAAGAATGGGTATAACTGAAAACAGCTGCATTAGCAAAATGCTGTAAAGCAGGGCCCATCTGTGCATATACAGTGCTTATCATTATTGTATACATTACATAGTGTGCTTTCCACTTAGTAATGTCCAAACACCCTACCATGGCACATTTGTCGAAGAGACAGCCATAGTGACCTGGCAACTCAAAGCATGAAGTCTAAAGATTTACTGTGGCTATTGGCTGCATCTTAAGTGTCTCCTGGGCTTGTGGGGAGGATGGGAAAGGGGGGGGGGGGATAGAGGCAGTTTTGTGTCAGTGGACCCTCTGCACCATGTGGGCTTGAGGGCCAAGTTTGTAAAGACATTTTTGGCTACTGAATTAATATGGGCAAGAGCAAATTGCTGACAGAATTTGCAAAGGTTGGATTACAAAAGGCAAGCCATCAGAGGAAACAGAAGCCAGCTGTGTGCACTTGAGCTTCTAGTAGGCTCTGGTGGTGTCAATTCCTTATAATAATAATAATATTATTAAAGTTTATTTTGACATGATCTATGGTTGTACAAAGAAATATAACAGTTGGGTGTACATGCCAAAAGCCCCTTTGTATGCAGAGCATTTCAGGCAAACTTAAAATTAACTTAAGATTAATAAGGCAATATGGTCATTAGATGAGTTACAGTGAGTACAAGGGAATCAAGTATTATTAGGTAGTGCTACATGGCTTTAATAAGTCTAGTAAAGAAGTTCAGTAGAGAATAATTACACTATTGAATTAGTTATTAAAAATTACAGTACAGTGGACCCCCGACATTCGATATTAATCCATTCCTGAGAGCCATCGAATGTCGAAAATATCGAAAGTCAAATTAATTTTCCCCATAAGAAATAATGGAAATCAAATTAATTCGTGCAAGACACCCAAAAGTATGAAAAAAAAAATTTACCACATGAAGTATTAAGTTTAATACAATAGAAAAATTACAATAACAACAATAGCAATAGATTAATAACAATAGAATAATTGACACTTATCTTTAATGAAGATCTGGTGATGATTGATGGGAGGAGGGGAGTGTGTGGATGGTGTTAGTGTTTAGAAGGGGAATCCCCTTCCATTAGGACTTGAACTGGCAGCCTCACCATGCCTTACCACACTGTGTATACCACTACAATTCTTAAATCTTTCAAACCAACCTTTGCTGGCCTTAAATTCACTCGCATAACCACTAGTTGCAGGCAATTTCTTCACCAAATCATCATGCACTCCGACACACGCACTCCACTTTCGTACTTTGCAATTATCTCTCTCTTCATTTCAATAGTCATTAGCACCTTTTTTCTCGAATGGTTGGCACTAGAAGCTTTCTTGGGGCCCATGGTTACTTATTTTGCAGAAACAAGCACCAAAAACAGTGATAATATGGATAATATGGAATGTACCGAATGTATCCTTAGATGCGCGCACACTGGCTGACTTGTAAACACTGACACACACGGGGCAGTTCAGGCCACACGTGGACACATCTCGTATGAATCGTATCGAATGTCGGGTTTTCCATCGAATGTCGAGGCGAAATTTTTGCGTTAAAATGCATCGAATGTCGGATTTATCGAATGTCGGGGGTCCACTGTATTACAATAGAATAATTTAAAACAATTTACACTATGATGAATTACAATTTAATACTACAGTGGACCCTCGTTTTTCGTAATTAATCCATTCCAGGAAGTGTGACTATTTCCAAAACTGACGATTTTCAAAACCATTTTCCCCATAAGAAATAATGTAAATACAATTAATTCGTTCCAGACACCCAGAAGTATTAAAACAAAATTTTTTTTACGTGAAATATACATGTAGTACATACACAATACTACATAACACTTACCTTCATTGGCAATTTTTCTTAGTGTATGGAAGACTGGAGGAGGAGAGAGATTGGATTATTTACTGTTTGGAAGGGGAATCCCCTTCCATCAAGACCTCAGGTACCAAGTCCTTTTCTGGGGTCACTTCTCTGTTTCTTAATGCCACTAGGACCAGCTTGAGAGTCACTGAAGCCGTCTCACAAAAAAAAAGTGTCCAGAGAGCTCCGTTTCTGGCGTCTCTTTAAAACTTCCCTAAAATGGCCCAGACTCTGTCACCGTACATGTTGCTGACATGGCTTGCAACAGCCTTGTCAGGGTGATGTTTCTCCATAAATCTTTCCATTTTACTCCACATTTCAAAAATCTCCTTAATTTCTGAAGAAGGCAGCTTTTTCCATCTCTCTTCCTCCTCCTCTAAAGCAATATTCTGAGCTGCGGTCTGTTGCTGTTCCAGCTGAAGCTCTTGCAGCTCCTGTGGTTAGCTCTTCGTTGTGGTCCTCCACAAACTCTTCTACATCCTCTAAACTCACATCCAACCCCATGGAACTCCCCAATGCCACAGCAGATTCCACAACTGCCATGGGCTCGTCAGGGTCAGCCCCAAACCCTTCAAAATCCCTCTGGACACAATCTGGCCACAATTTTCTTCAAGCAGAGTTCAAAGTCCTGGTAGTCACTCCCTCCCAAGCCTTACCTATAGGGCTTATGCAATGGAGGATACTGAAGTGTTCTTTCCAAAACTCTCCTAGGGTCAAGCGAGTGTCTGAGGTCACATTAAAGCATCTTTGAAACATTGCTTTGGTGTAGTTTTTCTTCAAAGTTTGAAATGATCTGCTAGTCCATAGGCTGGAGGAGAGGAGTGGTATTATGGGGCAAAAACTTTACTGTGATGAACCCAAACTCCTCTAGAAATAGGTCATCCAAGTTTGGAGGATGAGCAGGTGCATTGTCCATTAGCAGGAGGCACTCAAGATCAAATATTCTTGGTGATGATGATGACGACGATGACTATGAAATTTATTTTCCAGGAGGTAATTCTTCACACTGGGGCCAAACACTTCATTCAACCACTATGAGAATTTCCCTCATGACACAATTTACTCTTCATGATATTGTTTTTCTTGAACGGTCTGGGATTTTCAGAATGGTACACTAGTAACGGCTTCACTTTGAAATCCCCACTAGCATTACTACAAAACATGAGCATCAGCCTGTCTTTCATAGGCTTGTGTCCTGGCAGTCCCTTTTCCTCCTGAGTAATGTAGGTCCTCTTTGGCATTTTTTTCCAAAAGAGGCCTGTTTCATCACAATTGAACACTTGTTGTGGTTTTAATTGTTCAGTCTGTATGTACTCCTTGAATTCACTTAAGAATTTTGTAGCTGTAATTGTGTCCGAACTGGCAGCCTCGCCATGCCTTATCACACTGTGTATGCCACTACGAACGGTTCTTAAATCTCTCAAACCAGCCTTTGCTGGCCTTAAATTTACAAATATCAGTACTCGTTGCAGGCAATTTCTTTACGAGATCGTCATGCAACTGAAAAGCTTTTTCACAAATAAGCGACTGCATAAGACTATCTCCTGCTAATTGTTTCTCGTTGATCCACACCAACAATGACATTTTCGAGTACTGGCAAACTCATTTTTGTCAGGATATTTATTCCCCTTTGCAACAACAGCTTCCTTGATTTCCTTTTTCTTGGCCACGATGGAAGCTATGGTTGTATGGGGTTTCTTATAGTACATCCTGGCCAGTTCGGCCACACGTACGCCACTTTCATATTGTTCAATGATGTTTTTTCTTGAATTCAATCGTATTTCTCACCTTCTTTACCAATGGCATGGCACTAAAAGCTTTTTGGAGTCATGGTAGCTTATTTAGCAGTTGCAAGCACTAAAATGAATGGAATATTATGAAATATTTCGTATGAACAAGTGAGGGGACGGTCACTCACTGGTAAACAATGCCACACTGGCTGGGAAGGGAGTTTGAGGCGGCTCGGGGCTGTGAGTACGCGTCTGGGACAAACGACTATTTGCGAGTCAAATGACGATTCGCAAGTCAATGTTTTGACGAAAAAAGTTAAGATTTCCGAAAATTACGACTTTTGAGCCTTATGAAATACGAGGGTCCACTGTATTTAAAACAATGAAATTTAAACATCCTAATTTTGAAGTAATGAGTAAATGGTTGAGCAATCCTCAGCACAATATGCAGTAATGAAATTGCAGCAATTTTAATTTGAGCAGTCTTAAATTATTTAAAAGTTTGTTTTTGAGTAACTGGTAGGCATTAAGGGATATTTGATATGCCCACATCATAAGCACATAAAAGGGAAGCCTAGAAAATTCCCACTAATGTTACCTGTAATGCCATAATTAGAATTGGTTTATCATTATTTGCCCAGATCTTTCAATGTAGTGCTCCTTGCCCATGGTACACGTGTGCCCATATGAACGTACGTCTGTGTGTGTGCAAGTAATTTTTTTTTAACAAAGTCAGGCATCTCCCACCAAGGCAGGGTGATCCAAAAAAGAAAAAATCCCCCCCAAAAAAATACTTTCATCATTATTCAACACTTTCACCTCACTCACATAATCACTGTTTTTGCAGAGGTGCCCAGAATACAACAGTTTAGAAATATACACGTATAAAGATACACGACATATCCCTCCAAACCGCCAATATCCTAAACCCCTCCTTTAAAGTGCAGGCATTGTACTTCCCATTTCCAGGACTCGAGTCCGGCTATATAAAATAACCGATTTCCCTGAATCCTTTCACTAAATATTACCCTGCTCACACTCCAACAGCTCATCAGGTCCTAAATACCATTCATCTCTATTCACTCCTATCTAACACGCTCACGCACGCTTGCTGGAAGTCCAAGCCTCTCGCCCACAGAACCTCCTTTACCCCCTCCCTCCAACCTTTTCAAGGACAACCCCTATCCCGCCTTCCTTCCCCTACAGATTTATACGCTCTCCATGTCATTCTACTTTGATCCATTCTCTCTAAATGACCAAACCACCTCAACAACCCCTCTTCAACCCTCTGACTAATACTTTTATTAACTCCACACCTTCTCCTAATTTCCACACACCAAATTTTCTGCATAATACAGTATTTACACCACACATTGCCCTTAGACAGGAAATCTCCACTGCCTCCAACCGCCTCCTTGCTGCAGCATTTGCAACCCAAGCTTCACACCCTTATAAGAGTGTTGGTACTACTATACTTTCATACATTCTCTTCTTTGCCTCCATAGATAACATTTTTTGTCTCCACATATACCTCAATGAACCACTCACCTTTTTTCCTTCATCAATTCTATTAACCTCATCCTTCATAAATCCATCCGCCAACACGTCAGCTCCCAAATATCTGAAAACATTCACTTCTTCCATACTACTACTCCCCAATTTGATATCTAGTTTTTCTTTATCTAAATCATTTGATACCCTCATCACCTTACGCTTTTCTACATTCACTTCCAATTTTCTACCTTTACACACACTCCCAAATTCGTCTACTAACCTTTGCAATTTTTCTTTAGAATCTCCCATAAGCACAGAATCATCAGGAAAAAGTAACTCTTCCCATTTTGTATCTGATTCCCCATAATGTAATCCCACCCCTCTCCTGAACACCCTAGCATTTACTTCTTTTACAACCCCATCTATAAATATATTACACAACCATGGTGACATTACACATCCCTGTCTAAGACCTACTTTTACCGGCAAGTAGTCTCCCTCTTCTCCACACCCTAACCTGAGCCTCACTATCCTTATAAAAACACTACAGCATTTAGTAACTTACCACCTATTCCATATACTTGCAACATCTGCCACATTGCTCCCCTATCCACTATCATATGCCTTTTCTAAATCCATAAATGCAATGAAAACTTCCCTGCCATTATCTAAATACTGTTCTCATATATGCTTCAATGTAAACACTTGATCTACACACCCCTTACCCACTCTAAAACCTCCTTGCTCATCCGCAATTCTACATCGTGTCTTACCTCTAATTCTTTCAATAATAACCCTACTGTACACTTTTCCTGGTATACTCTGTAAAAAATTATAGAGGAATAAGTTTACTGTCTCTTTTGTTCCCCCTTCCCTTTATATAAAGGGACTATACACGCTCTCCTCCAATCACTAGGTACCTTCCCCTCTTTCATACATTTATTAAACAAAAATACCAACCACTCCAACACTGTCCCCCTGCTTTTAACATTTCTGTCATGATCCCGTCAGTTCCAGCTGCTTTACCCCCTTTCATTCCATGTAATGCCTCACACACCTCCCCCCCCACTCACATCCTGCTCTTCTTCACTCCTAAAAGATGGTATACTTCCCTGGCCAGTGCATGAAATTACTGCCTCCCTTTCTTCGTCGACATTTAAAAGTTCCTCAAAATATTCTCACCCTCTACCCAATACCTCCATCTCCCCATCTAAGTCCCCTACCCTGTTTTTAACAGACAAACCCATTCGTTCCCTAGGCTTTCTTAACTTTTTTAACTCGCTCCAAAATTTTTTCTTATTTTCATTAAAATTTCTTGACAGTGCCTCTCCCACTATCATCTGCTCTCCTTTTGCACTCTCACCACTCTTTTCACCTTTCTTTTACTCTCCATATACTCTACTCTTCTTATAACACTTCTGCTTTGTAAAAACTTCTCATGAGCTACCTTTTTCTCTTTTATCACACCCTTTACTTCATCATTCCACTAATCACTCCTCTTTCCTCCTGCACCCACCCTCCTATAACCACAAACTTCTGCCCCACATTCTAATACTGCATTTTTTAATCTATTCCAACCCTCTTCCACCCATCCCCCCCCCACTACTCATACCTGCACCAGCCCACCTTTCTGCCAATAGTTGCTTACATCTCGCCTAAACTTCCTCCTCCCTTAGTTTATACACTTTCACCTCCCACTTACTTGTTGCCATCTTGTCCCATCTACCTCTTACTGTAGCTACAACTAGGTAATGATCTGATATATCAGTTGCCCCTCTATAAACATGTACATCCTGGAGTCGACCCATCAACTTTTTATCCACCAATACATAATCTAACAAACTACTTTCATTACGTGCTATATCATACCTTGTATATTTATTTATCCTCTTTTTTCATAAAATATGTATTACTTATTCCCAAACCTCTTTCTACACATAGCTCAATTAAAGGCTCCCCATTTTCATTTACCCCTGGCACCCCAAATTTACCTACTACTCCCTCCACAACATTTTTACCCACTTTAGCATTGAAATCCCCAACCACAAGTACTCTCACACTTGATTCAAAACTCCTCATGCATTCACTCAACATTTCCCATAATCAGTCTCTCTCCTCTACACTTCTCTCTTCCCCAGGTGCATATACGCCTACTATAACCCACTTCTCGCATCCAACCTTTATTTTACTCCACATAATCCTTGAATTAATACAGTTATAGTCCCTCTTTTCCTGCCATAGCTTATCCTTCAACGTTATGCTACTACTCCTTTAGCTCTAACTATTTGAAACCCCTGACCTAATCCCATTTATTCCTCTCCACTGAAACTCACCTCACCCCTTCAGCTTTGTTTCTCTTAAAGCCAGGACATCCAGCTTCTCATTCATAACATCCACAATCATCTCTTTCTTATCATTCACACAACATCCATGCACATTCAGACTTCCCACTTTGACAATTTTCTTATTCTTTTTAGTAAATATTACAGGAAAAGGGGTTACTAGCCCATTGTTCCCGGCATTTTAGTTGACTTTTACAACACGCATGGCTTATGGAGGAAAGATTCTTATTCCACTTCCCCATGGATATAAAAGGAAAAGTAATAAGAACAAGAACTATTAAGATATAATTAAAGAAAACTCAGATGAGTGTGTATAAACAAACGTGTATGTGTACATGCATATGCAATCCTCAGACATCATACATACTGTGTTCATGTCCACACTTTGCCTCTGTGGTACATTACAGGGTATCTAGAAAGTTGACTCCCTTTATCCCAGTCCTTTGCACTCCTTACAACCTTGGTTATACCACTTTTCCAGCAAACCCAAGATAGTCTATTTGCTTTGTCCCTGGACACTTATTTGGGGTAACAAACAGGAAGACTCGGCTGCTTGAGAACTCTGCAATCACTGGCAACAGGTCCATGTGAACCACAGTTTTTTTTTTGTCAAACCACATTTAGGTTTCTGGCCATCTTTTCACCTCTGTCATCTTTGGGAGACTGCACTCTTCCGTGTACATACCAGCCATGTGCCTCACAGATACCTTATGGAAAAAACACCCAGCATTGCTCTGCAAGAACTGCCAGGTTTCATGGTCAGTTCACCACTTAATAGATGGTCCTGTATTGGGAGGACGCAGAATACACTTTCGACCTTTGACGCAGACTGACTTTTTTTAAAAGAAACTAACTGCACCAACTGATTTTAATTTATCTCTTCACTCATCTACCCCCATTAATCCTAACCCTTGCCCTTCTCCCTCCTACTCTTTGCATATTCCTCTAGCACATCCCTCCCTACAGCAATGTACAACCCTTTGGGTTTAGTACTATTATATTACTACCAGTAGTTTGTGGTTATAGGATGGTGGGTGCAGGTGGGAAGAATTTGTGGCATGACAATTTAAAGAGGGTGGTAACTGGGAGGAAAAGTTAACATACAAGGGGTTTTTACAGTAAAAATGACAAAAATCAGAGTATATGTATTTAAAAGCAAAGCAGAATGATTGAGGGAGTGCAGTAGTCATGAAACTGGAAAGTACCAGCAAATATTGCAGAGCATAAGAAACAGCTTTGGAGAGGCTGAAAAAGCCTGGGAGTACATGTACTTGCCAGCTAGATACAAGAAGGAAAGTTAGATAAAGAGGGGGAGCTACTGAAAGTTTGATATTATTCTTAATACGTATCTGGTAGGAGTAATGAGCATACTGTATACTTAGGGGAAAATTCTGAAGCAACAGCTGGAAAATGAAGGGAAGGGACAATCAGTTTTGATCCAAAGGAAAGCACAAATCCTATTCCTTGGATCAATAGCCCATCATCAGCTTTAAGGAATTTCCCTGGAGGGAAGGAGATGAGGAATAGCCAAAGGTGAATGTGGAAAAAGTATATGAGGCAGTGGGTAGAATGAAAGGGGTAAAGTTGATGAGACAGACAGGATTAACGCTTTCAGGACTGGACCCATTGTATCACTGTTTTAAAGCCAGTGTCGGTCCCATATTATAACGCCATGAGCTCAGCTCTCAGATAAGGTGCAAGCTGTAAACTTGGGCCTAGATATGAGAGAATGAGTCTATGTAGTAAGCATGCACCATATAAAGTCCTGCAGCATGCAATGCATAATAAGAAAAACTGACTTTGGTGTAAAATGGTGACTTTATGGTGTATTTTTGTATGCTTTTTATGGTTGTATTCTCAGTTTCTTGGTGTCATTTTGATAGAGTGGAAGACATATTACAGAAATAAACAAGATATTGATTAGTTTCAGGACAAAGCTTGAAATTGAGCTCAAATTAGCAGAAATATTAAATTTTTGTTGATATTCCAGTCTAATACACATTTAGCAATACACCGACATTTTTAATACAATTATTATAATGCAGTAGTCTGAATAACAGTAAATATTTTTTTGTGCAAATAAAAATTCAAAATGGGAAGAAAGCATAATATAGGACAAGCCTGGGGACATAATGAATAGAGAAAATTTTATTTTAGTAACAGGAATGTCTTCATTGTTTATTCCGGATCCTATTTTGAAATTGGCATTTCTTGAATTTTGTGTGAAATTGGCCAAATTACAAATTTCTGATCGCTATTAGGTAGTTTAAATAACTGAATGGACAGTTTCCTGTGCTCAATCGATAGAATGAAGACATACTAGCAAATTAGCTAAGAATTTGGTCAACTGGAACAGTGTAATTGGAATAAAATAGGAATCAAAGTGGGCAAAATTGCTGATGCATAAATATTAATAGCCTTCACAAAAATGTAATTAACCCTTTCAGGGTCCAAGGCCCAAATCTGGAGTCACGCACCAGTGTCCAAGAATTTTCAAAAAAAAAATTTGTTATTTTTTCTTATGAAATCATAGAGAATCTTTTTGTGAAGGTAATAAAACAAAAAGTACGAAATTTGGTGGAAAATTGACGAAATTATGCTCTCGCGAATTTTGATGTGTCAGCGATATTTACGAATCGGCGATTTTGCCGACTTTGACTCCCATTTTAGGCCAATTACATTATTCCAATCAACCAAATTCTTAGCTATTTCACTAGTATTACTTCTATTCTATCGATCGAGCACAAGAAATCGCCAAGTCAACTGTTTCAACTACAAAATAAAGTGATCGGAAATTGTTAATTTGGCCAATTTAACACAAAGTTCAAAATATTCCAATTTCAAAATAGGGTCCAGAATAAACAATGTAGGGATTCCTGGCACTAAACTAACATTTCCTCTGTTCATTAGTTATGTTTTGAGGCTTTACAAATAAATTCCATTTTGATTTTTTATTTACAATGAATTTTTATTCACACCAAAAAATAGAAGATTTACTGTTATGCAATACTGTAATAATTGTATAAATATCACCACCCTATTTGTGAATGTATATTAGACCCACCAGCTGACGTGTATTAGACGTGTGAGGTCGTTTGTTTACTCTTGAATATCGGCAAAAATTTAACATTTCCGCTACTTTGAGCTCAGTTTCAAGCCATTTCCAGTGCTAAAACCAATCAAAATCATCTCTATTTCTGTAATATGTCTTCCATTCTATCAAATGAGACCAAGAAATCGCAAATACAACTATAAAAAACATACGAAAAAACACTGCAAAGTTGCTGTTTTAATCGAAAAATCATGATTTTGTTTTTTTCTCTCATTATACACAGTGTGCTGCAGGATCTGTTTTATGTGGTGCACACATACCACATAGATGTATTCTCTCATATCTAGGCCCAAATGTACCACTCACAGTTTATCAGAGTGAGCTGAGCTCATGGCGTAGATCTACGGTTTGGACACTCACCGTAAAGCCGTAGATCTACGGGACGGACCCTGAAAGGGTTAAGTCAGTTTGTGATCAAATTTCGTACTTTGTTTTATTACCTTTATAAAAAGATTCTTTACAATTTCATAATTTTTTTTTTTTTTTAAACTTTGCAACCCTGAGAGGAAGTTTGGGAGCAGGGGTTGTGACCCTGAAAGGATTAAGACGAGATGTTAAAAGTAGGCAGGGATGGAGTGCTGGAACAGAAGGTACCTAATGATTGGCAGAGAGCATTCGTAGTTACTTCATGGAAGGGAAATGCAATTAAAGAACTATGGGAATACAAGCCTCTTGAACATATAAAGTGTATGGTAGACTTACTGAGCTGGGGTCAAAATGAAAGTAGGATTGAAGAGGAACAATGAGGATTTAAGATAGGTAGGAGATATATAGTCAATGTTTACACTCAAAGCCAACAAGTGAACAGTATCTACATAAAGCTTTTGTTTCATTTATGGGCTAGAGAAAAGGTATACAATAGGGCACATGAAGTACGAATATAGCAGACATTGCAAATGTATGGAATAGGTAGCAAGTGCCATGGGCTGTATGACCTACATAGGGTTAGTTTCTTTTTTTCCTATTTATAATGACTGATATTAAAAGCTGTAGTGTTTAAATGGCAAGAGGAAGCAAAGCTTTGAGTATGTTAAAAAGAAAGGGGATATTTTTCAGTAAAAACAGGTCTCTGGCAAGGAGGTTGGATGTTACTGTGGTTTAATAGATAAAAAAAAAGGGGGGGAGGGGGGAGTGGGCCCCAAGATTTATTTATTTATTTATTTATTTCCAATTTGTGCACACATACAGAGGTACAAAAAAAAAATACAGATAAGAGCAGTATGCCAAAGCCACTTATACTATGCATAGCATTACGGGCTGGCTTAAAATTAACTTAAGATTAACTAAGCAATGATTATTATTATTATTATAATCAAAAAGAAGCGCTAAGCCACAAGGACTATACAGCGCTGCTACTAAGCAATGATGAAATCAGTGATAAAACATTAATGTAAACAGATAACTATAAAGCACAAGTGAGTTACAAAGACAGGTCATATGGTTGCATTCAGTTAGGTAGTGATTCTGTTAGGTAGTGTATTTAAAAAATAATAAAGTTAGATTGGGTTTTAGGTTTAACATTTATGTGATATAATTGCGAGAAACATTTAAGATATACAATTTATAATGTTCAGTTATTCAGTATTTATTTGGTTTTGGGTGAGTAAGTAATCTTTGAGAAGAGACTTGAATTTATAAACAGGTTGTGTTTCTTTTATATTTACAGGTAATGAATTCCAGATTTTAGGGCCTTTTATGTGCATTGAGTTTTTGCATAGTGTGAGATGGACACGAGGAACATCAAAGAGTGATCTGTGCCTTGTGTTATGGTCATGTGTTCTGTTGAGGTTGGCAAGGAGATGTTTGAGGGGAGGGTTAATATCAGAGTTAAGTGTTCTATGTATGTAATAGGTGCAGTAATAAGTATGGATGTTTTGTATGGTGAGTAGGTTTAGTGTATTGAATATTGGTGGAGTGTGCTGCCTGTAGTGAGAATTTGTTATCATTCTAACTGCAGCCTTTTGTTGGGTAATTAGTGGTCTGAGATGGTTAATTGTTGTTGAGCCCCATGCACAAATTCCATAGGTGAGATAGGGGTAAATAAGAGAGTGATATAGGGCCAGGAGGGCTGACTGTGGAACATAGTACCGTATCTTCGATAGTATGCCTACAGTCTTGGAAATTTTCTTAGAAATTTGATGTATATGTGTATGAAATTTGAGTCTATTATCAAGGTGGATTCCTAAGAATTTTCCCTCTGTTAGTTTTGTGATAGGTGATCCATTTATCATTATGTTAAGAGGGACATCTGTAGCTCTGTTACCAAACTGAATGAAGTAGGTTTTGTCAATGTTTAGTGTAAGTTTGTTAGTCCTCATCCAGGTAGATATTTTCTGTAATTCGGTATTTACAGTATTGGCTAGCGTGACTGGGCTCGGGTGAGAGAAGACGTATGTAGTGTCATCTGCAAATAGTGTGGGTTTGAGTAATTGCGAAGCATTTGGAAGGTCATTTATGTATAGGAGAAAGAGAAGAGGGCCAAGGACACTTCCCTGTGGGACACCAACTGTAATTGGTTGTGCAGAAGAGTTTGCCCCATTTGCGTACACATATTGGCTTCTGTTGCTGAGGTAAGACTTGAGGTAGTTGAGGGAGTGCCCTCTTATACCATAGTGTGACAATTTTACGTGGAGCAAGTCATGGTCAACTGTATCAAAAGCTTTACGTAAGTCAATGAAGATCCCCAGTGGGACTTCTTTTTTCTCTATTGCAGTGTATATATGTTCTAGCATGTGTATAATAGCATCATTAGTATTTTTATTAGGCCTGAATCCAAATTGGCAGGGGTTGAGTATGTTTTGGGAGATAAGGTAGGAGTAGATTCGTTTATGAATTAATTTTTCGAAGATTTTTGAGAGAGGGTGTAAGTTGGATATTGGCCTATAGTTATTCAACTCTGTTTGGTCTCCTCCTTTGTGGATCGGGGTGACAAGATGACTACATGTATTGTGATAAGTTTATACATTCAAAAATTGGTTATCAGCTTGGAAGCAGGGAGAATAAAAGTTAAGAGTACAGTGGTCCCCCGGTATATGATATTAATCCGTTCCTGAGAGCTCATTGTATGCCAAAATTATTGGAAGGCGAATTAATTTTCCCCATATGAAATAATGGAAATCAAATTAATCCGTGCAAGACACCCAAAAGTATGAAAAAAAAAATTTTACCACATGAAATATTAAGTTTAATGCACACAAACTGAAGACATGCACAGTTTGTAGTACTCTACTAATAGAATACATGACACTTACCTTTAATGAAGATCTGGTGATGATTGATGGGATGGGAGGAGGGGAGAGTGTCGAACTTATTGTTTAGAAGAGGAATCCCCTTCCATTAGGACTTGAGGTGGCAAGTCCTTTTCCGGGGTTACTTCCCTTCTTTTAATGCCACTAGGACCAGCTTGAGAGTCAGTGGACTTCTGTCGCACAACATATCTGTCCATAGTGGCCTGTACCTCTCGTTCCTTTTTGACTTTTCTGAAGTGGTTCACAACATAGTCATTGTAATAGTCACCAGCACGGCTTGCAATAGCTGTGTGATGGTGATTGTCATCCATAAAGGTTTTCACCTTTGTCCACATTGTACACATTTCTTTAATCTGTGAAGTAGGCAACTTCCTCAATTTCTCTATCCCCTCCTCCGAAGCAGTTTCCTCAGGTCTGGCCTCTTGCTGTTGAAGATGATCTAGCAGCTCATCAGTGGTTAGTTCGTCATTGTCCTCCTCCACCAACTCTTCCACATCCTCCCCACTAACCTCCAACCCCAAGGACTTCCCCAATGCCACAATGGCTTCCTCAACTGGCATGCGATTCCCAGGGTTAGCCTCAAACCCTTCAAAATCCCTTTTGTCTACACATTCTGGCCACAGTTTTTTCCAAGCAGAGTTCAAGGTCCTCTTAGTCACTCCCTCCCAAGCCTTACCTATAAGGTTTACACAATTGAGGATATTAAAGTGATCCTTCCAAAACTCTAAAAGAGTCAATTGAGTGTCTGTGGTCACTTCAAAGCACTTTTGAAACAGCTTTTGTGTACAGTTTCTTGAAGTTGGAAATGACTTGCTGGTCCACGGGCTGCAGGAGAGGAGTGGTATTAGGAGGCAAAAACTTGACCTTAATGAAGCTCATGTCCCCAGAAAGTCGCTCTGCCAAGTCTGTAGGATGACCAGGAGGCACTTAAGGTCTAATTTCTTTTCAATTAAGTAATTTTTCACATTGGGGGCAAATGCATGGTGTAACCAGTCACAGAAAAAGTCCCTAGTGACCCATGCCTTACTGTTTGCCCTCCACAGCACACACAAATTAGCCTTGAGGACATTCTTTTGCCTGAACACTCTGGGAGTTTCTGAGTGATGCACCAATAAAGGCTTCACTTTGCAATCACCACTAGCACTGGCACACATCAGAAGAGTAAGCCTGTCTTTCATAGGCTTATGTCCTGGGAGTGCCTTTTCCTCCTGATCAATGTGGGTCCTGCTTGGCAATTTCTTCCAAAACAGGCCTGTTTTGTCACAATTAAACACTTGTTCAGGTTTAAATTCTTCACTGTATGTAATCCTTGAATTCCTTCACATATTTTTCAGCTGCTTTTTGGTCCGAGCTGGCAGCCTCACCATGCCTAATCACACTATGTATGCCACCACGATTCTTAAATCTTTCAAACCAACCTTTGCTAGCCTTAAATTCACTCACATCACCACTAGTTGCAGGCATTTTTTCAATTAAATCCTCATGCAACTTCCTAGCCTTTTCCCAAATGATCGCTTGAGAGATGCTATCTCATGCTATCTGTTTTTCATTTATCCACACCAATAACAGTCTCTCAACATCTTCTAACACTTGCGGTCTCTGTTTCGAAAACAAAGTTGTACCTTTTGCAACAACAGCTTCCTTGATTGCCGTTTTCCTGGCAACTATAGTAGCGATGGTTGATTGGGGTTTTGCGTACAACCTGGCCAGCTCCAACACACGCACTCCACTTTCGTACTTTGCAATTATCTCTTTCTTCATTTCAATAGTCATTAGCACCCTTTTTCTTGAAGGATTTTCACCAGAAGCTTTCTTGGGGCTCAAGGTGACTTATTTTGCAGAAACAAGCACCAAAAACACTGATATGGAATGTACCGAATGTATGCTTAGATGCGAGCACACTGGCTGGCTTGTAAACACTGGCATGCACGGGGCAGTTCAGGCCACACGTGGACATGTCCCGGACGAATCGCGTGTGGCGGGTTTTTTAACAAATGGCGAGGCAAAATTTTTGCGTTAAAATGCATCGAATACCGGATTTAACGTATACCGATGCCATCGAATACCGGGGGTCCACTGTATTTAGATACAGTAGAACCTTGGTTTTCGTGGTTAATCAGTTCGAAGAGAGTAACGAAAACCGAATTATACGAAAACTGAAGCAATATTTCCCATAAGAAATAATGTAAATCCAATTAATCTGTTCCAGACACTCAAATATATTAACAAAAAATATATTTCATAGAGAATAACTATAGTTTTACATACAAAAAACAATGAGAAATAAATTCACTTTTACCTTTATTGAAGATTCTTGTTGGCACATGGAAGACGGCAAGGAGGGAAGAGGGAGGAGGAGGAGGTTATTGTTTGGAAGGGGAATCTCCGTTCATAAGGAATTCAGGTATCAAGGTGCTATCCGGGGTTACTTCCCTTTTTTGTCTTATTTGCAGCCTCTCCATGCCTTACCACACTGTGTATGCCAGTTTGCTTCTTGGATTTGTTGAACCAGCCTCTGCTGGCCTTAAATTCACTAACAGCAGCACTTGTTCCAGGCATTTTCTTTGCGAGATCTGTATGCCTTGCCTTTTCACAAATTATTGCCTCCATAACACTATCTCCCGCTAACTTTTCCGTCGAGCCACACCAACAACTTCTCAGCATCTTCAATTGTTTGCGATCTGTTTTGTTAGCACAGTACCCCTTTCACAACATCGGCTTCCTTGATTTCTTTTTTCTTCACCAGGATGGAACTGATCGTTGATGCGAACTTCCCGTGCATTCTGGCGAGATCGGCCAAGTGTATATCACTTTCGTATTTTGCTAAGAATTCTTTCTTGAATTCTATCGTGTTTCTCGCCTTCTTTATCAAAGGACTGGCACTCTTAACTTTCTTTGGCCCCATGGTGGCTTATTTAGCAGTCGCACTCAATAAACAAGCACAGAAAACAATGGATTATCACGAAATATTTTGGATGGACGCGTGGGGTGATGCTCGCTCAATGAGAAACAAAGGCAGACTGAGTCACGAATGCATGGGATGCTTTGTGTGGGCACTATTCCGGGAAATGAGTGGCTGAGTCACGCAGGCAGGCGGACTAGTTTGGTATGGACCATTTTCAACCTCGTGAAAACGGACAAAATTGCGACGAAAAAAGTAGTCGAAAACCGAATCGTACGAAAACTAAGGCATGTGAAAACAGGTCTGACTGTGTGTGTATTTGGAGTGGAAGTGTCTGCAGATGGGTTACAAAAGACTACACATCACAACAGGTTTAGGAAAAAAAAATAGGTTAGTGTTGGTTGGGAGGAGGTAAATGTGTCCTTCCCTAGGTGAACAGGTGACAATTTTGATCAAAATTAGCCCTTTAACTGTCGCAACCCCCAATCCTAGAGTCTCTCAGTGTGGCAAAATATTTGAGAAAAAAATAAAAATGTTATGAAATGATAAAGAATCTTTTCCTGATGGTAATGACACGAAAAGTACGAAATTTGATGGAAAACTCGTGGAATTACACTCGCGAAGTTAGCGATCTCTGCAATATTTACGCATTGGCGATTCTGCCCACTTTGAGCCCTATTTTCGGCCAATTCCTTTGTTCCGGTCTACTAAACAGCTATTTCTGTAGATCTCCATTTGTTCTATCTATTTGAGTACAAGAAACTGCCCATTTACGATTTCAACTACCCAATAGTCAAACTGGCAATTTGGCCAATTTCACACAAATTAAAAAATATGCCAATTTCAAAATAGGGTCCAGATTTAACAATGCATACATTCCTGGCACTAAAATAACATTTTCTCTGTTCATCAGTCACATCTCCAGACCCCTCTTATATTACTCTTGGTTTCTATTTTGAATTTTTATTCACACAAAAAATAGAAGATTTACAGTTATGCAGACTACTGCATTATTGTAATAATTGTATAAATAATGTCAACCCATTCGTGACTGTGTATTAGAATGGCTAGTTGAACATTTATTGGACAATGTTGTCATTTGTTTGCTCTTGAACATCGGCAAAAATCGAACATTTATACTACTTTGAGCTCTATTTTAAGGTCCTTTTCATAGTGAAACTAATCAAACCCACCTATGTCTTCCATTCTATTAAATGAAACCAAGACAAGAATACAAAAATAAATACTATACGAAAATACACCTCAAAGTCGGCATTTTAATCCAAAAACAGTTGGAATTTTTTCTCATTATGCACTGTGCGCTACAGGATTTTTTTATACTGTGCACACTGACCACACAGACCCATTCTCTCACACGTGGGAGTACCAGCTTTCTCCCGCTTGATTTGAAGTCGCTAGAATTTTTGAGCATACATACGTCAAACACATTAGCTTGTAAGACATATATATATACGACCGAAACAGTCAAAGGGTTAAACCAAAGAAACTTCTAAACAAATCTTAAATGTGAATTATTAATTCTGCACAGATTTGGGTTGTTAAAACTAAAATATACAGAATTTATACATGTCTATATTTTTTGTATAAAATTTTTGTAAACCTCTACATATTAAATGGTTACTCTATGAATTGTGTAATAAAAAATTACCTACTCATAACACAGTTATTCGTCTATATAAATATTTGGTTCAAATGTAGCACGCATTACAAATGCTATTTAATCAAGAACTTGCAACATACAATCTTAAACTGACAGTATAAGTAATATAGTACTGTATCAATAATGTACTGAACAATAACTCATAATTTAACTTTTATGACAATTTTGATTATAATCTCTTTACAATCAGTCACAGGAAAAGCAGAAAAAAAACATTACCAGTACTACACTGTATACCTAGTTACCTTTTTTTTTTTTTTTTTAATTTCCAGCAGCCTGTGACATATTTATGTCACCCGAGTTGATCTCACTCTGAGCAATTTTAAGGTATATCCAGAGTAGATACTGTGTTATCCTAGTGTAGACCCCGGGGTAACCTTTACGACCACACCCGTACCCGAAGCTGACTATTCCAACTTGTGTCCACCTGCCCTCTGGGCCTTCACTGACCAGAGGACCACCAGAGTCTCCCTGAGAAAAAACATTGAATTAATATGCATATCCTTATTTTAGGAAGCACCACACTCTTAACCATACAGTGCCTTGGCAATGGAAGGGGTGAGGAGTAATCAGGTTTGATCTAAGGAAGGAGGGAGGTTAGCTCCAATTCCTTTGATCAAGAACCCTTCACTTGCACCGAGGTCTTCTTTCAACAAACCAGTCATATCCCACCGAGGCAGGGTGGCCCATAAAAGAAAAATGAAAGTTTCTCTTCTTAAATTTAGTATTATATACATACATGTAGTGAAGGAGTTACTAGCTCCTTGCTCCCAGCATTTTAGTTGCCTCTTAATGACACGCATGGCTTATGGAGAAAATTTTACTGCACTTTCCCATGGAGTTGCACTGAGGTATCCTCATTAAATGGTTAACATGCAGAGAGCTGTATTAAAGTGTTCATCAGGGTATGATTAAGGTTTCTATGAATCTGCATACGGTATACTTTTAAGGAAGTGCTAAACCCATAAGGGTTATAAAGTTGCTGAAGGATTAAGTTACTGTGCAAGCCATTGCTACTAATAATAAATAATTATAATATATATTTAGGCATTAGGTTTGTAGACAGCAACCACCCAGGGGGGTACTACCGTCCTGCCAAGCGAGTGTGAAATGAAAGCCTGTAATTGTTTTACATGATGGTAGGATTGCTGGTGTCCATTTTTCTGTCTCAAACATGCAAGGTTTCAAGTACGTCTTGCTACTTCTACTTACACTTACATCACACTACACATACATGTACAAGCATATATATACACACCCCTCTGGGTTTTCTTCTATTTCCTTACTAGTTCTTGTTCTTTTTTATTTTCTCTTGCCTCCATGAGGAGGTGGAAAAGAATTCTTCCTCCGCAAGCCATGCGTGTTGTAAGAGGCGACTAAAATGCTGGGAGCAAGGGGCTAGTAACCCCTTCTCCTGTATATATTGCTAAATGTAAAAGGAGAAACTTTTATTTTTTCTTTTGGGCCGCCCCGCCTCAGTGGGATATGGCCGGTGTGTTGAAAGAAGAAAGATATAAAGCTAAACCCAAATGAACTGTTCAATCCTGTCTTGAAATAAAAATGCACCTCAAACTGTGCAAGTTGGTCTATTTGTTTGACTTGCCATATTTTATCATTTGTATGCTTCATACTTGGCCAATACCTATGGCTTACAAAGAGCTCCCTTATTTGGGCAATTAATTTTATTTTGCTCTGGGATAAAATTTATTATGCTCTGGAATAGAATTCATACCCTTCTGCACATTTTACATTACGTATTGTGAAGTTATGGTTTCTGGCATATCATACTGGGCAATACTCTAAAATTTAGTCTGCCAATTATGAGTGCTCAGTGGAAGGTACATCTGAGACTACATTTGAAGTTTTCATCACCCAGTAATGAATAGAAATGAGTGAGGAGCTTACAGTCTCCAGATACAAATAACTGCATCTATCCTCCTTTTCCTTGGATCAAACCCAATTACTGTACCTCCCTCCCTCCAGACACTACATAACCCTTAAGAGTTTAAACCACTTCATGATGATTATTAAAATAATAGTATCTTTTCAACACTTTTTCCAATTAAACGTCTCATTCTGCACACTCACCTTACAAGAGTCCCTACTCACACCGTCTGAAAAATTGTGAAGAGTACACAACATTTTGGTAGAGATTGGAATTATACCTTCGTATCGTTGTCTACAGTCTTCAACCTTCAGAAAAGGAAGGCTTACCTGTGAATAATGGATAGGTTTAGCAATATATTTTTTTAAGCAGGGGAAACTAAACCCACAGGGATCATGCCATACCTGGGGAATGAAAGGCAATCAGGTTTGATCACAAAGTGGACAAGTCCAATTTGCTGGATCAAGAGCCCTTCACCAATGTGAAGGAATGTCCCATGAAGGGTAGATTTACTGATACTGTATAACCTTTAACTAAAGATAAAAAATAAAAATGTTTGCCATAAAGAGCATGGCATAGAATAAAAGCAACATCTTACCACTATTCTAATTAACATTATTTTAGTAACCAGTAATTTTATAAAACAAACAGTAGTCTTAAAAGTTGTTAATGCTAACTGCTTTGGTCTCATCTGAAGTAGCTGGTTTTAGAGTAAAGTTTTTGCTTTATAATTTGATTATAACCCACATTAAGCATTACATGTTCATTTTAAAATCAATACAACGGACTAACTGGGAGGGGATGGGGGAGCAGTGGCTGGTCTTTCTGATTTATTTATTTAATGTCTTTGCAAACAGTACATTGAGATTGTGTATATACAATAGTGGGTTGCAATACAAAGAGCCTCTATTATGCCTTGGCATTATGGGCCAACTTAACATTATTGGCTTACATTCTACTTAATTCTAAGTAGTAGTATATCATAGTTGTACAGTAGGATAGTAATTATTTCATAGTTGTACAGTAGAATATTAATTATAAATGAATCAAAATTTGTATAATACAATGATATATGTATTTATATTCTAAAATGTTTTTGTGAAAAACAATGATTCAATTATATTCCTGTCAACAATGGATAAAAGGTTCAATGTGATTGTTTCAGTTATGATGTGGGAGTACATAGGTGAGTAAATGTATACTGAGTATTTAGCATTTAGTCTAGGGTGATTAAGTGGCTTTTGAGAAGAGTCTTAAATTGATTTTCAGACTGGGTTACTTTAATATCTTCTGGTAATGAATTCCAGATTTTGGGGCCCTTTATGTGCATAGAGTTTTTACACAGTGTGATATGGACACAAGGTATATCAAAGAGAGATCTGTGTCTTGTGTTGTGGTCATGTGTCATGTTTAGGTTGGTGAGGAAAAGTTTGAATGGGAGGTTTATAGTTGCACGTATTGTTCTGTGTATGTAGTAGGCACATGAATAAGTATGGATGTTCTTAATGGTAAGCAGATTCAGACTTTTGAAAATTGGTGGAGTATGCTGGCAGGAGTGGGAATTTGTTATTCTTACTGCTGCCTTTTGCTGGGTTATTAGGGGTTTTAGGTGAGTGGATGTTGTTGATCCCCATGCACAAATTCCACATGTAAGATAAGGGCATGTGAGTGAATGGTACAGTGCCAGGAGAGCTGATTGTGGAACATAGTACCTTATCTTTGATAGTATGCCTACAGTCTTGGAGATTTTCTTGATTTGTTGTACGTGTGTCCGGAACTTAAGGCTACTGTCAAGGTGGATACCTAGGAATTTTCCCTCCAAGTCTTGTGACTGATGATCCATTTAGTGTAATGTTAATTGGATCATTTGCAGCTTTGTTTCCAAACTGAATGAAATAGTTTTATCAGTGTTCAGGGTAAGTTTGTTAGTCATCATCCAGGCAGATATTTTCTGTAATTCAGCATTGACTGTGTTTGCTAGTATGACTGCGTTTGGGTGGGAAAATACATATATAGTGTCATCTGCAAATAATATGGGTTTGAGTAGCTGTGATGCATTCGGTAGATCATTGATGTAGATGAGAAAGAGGAGTGGTCCAAGGATACTTCCTTGTGGGACTCCTACTGTGATTGGTTGGGTGGAGGAGTTTGCATCATTTGCATACACATATTGAGTTATGTTACTAAGGTATGACTTTAGGTAGTTAAGGGAGTGGCCTCTGATACCATAGTGCATTAATTTGGAGTACAGTAGTTCATGGTCGACTGTATCGAAAGCTATGTAAATCAATGAAAATGCCCAGCGGGACTTTTCTTTTCAAGTGCGGTATACATTAGTTCTATCATGTGTATGATAGCATCATTTGTGCTTTTATTATTCCTGAATCCAAACTGACAAGGGTTTAATATGTTGTGTGAAATGAGGTAGGAATAGATCCGTCTACGAATTAATTTTTCAAAGATTTTAGAGAGCAGTGGTAAGTTAGATATTGGTCTAGTTATTCAAGTCAGCTTGGTCACCTCCTTCATGGATCGGAGTGACCCTTGCTATTTTGAGGATTGTTGGGAAAGTAGATGATTCAATGGATTTGTTAAAGAGCGTTGCAATAATTGGTGACAATACTTAAGGCTTTTTTGCACATAAAAGCAGGCAAGTTGTTTATGTCTCCTGCCTTGTTTTTAAGGGTGTTTATGATGATCATAACTTCAGTGGGGTTGGTTGGAGCTAGGAATAGCGTATCTGGGTAGGTTCCTATGAGGTAGTCTGATGGACGGGCGTTTGTGCTTGGTATTTTGTTTGCTAGATTTTTTCCCAATGGTGGAGAATTATTATTATTATTATTATAATCAAAAAGAAGCGCTAAGCCACAGGGGCTATACAGCGCTGCAGGGTAGGAAAGGAAGTGAGGGTATTGGGCGGCAGAAGGGGGAAGGGGCAATCAGTAGGTTACAGAAAACAGCTGGGCAGGGGATAGTGCAGGGTAGAGGGTAGCAAGAGATCGAGGTAGAAAGGGCTGAAGGTATCATCAGAGTTTGTGAAGTCAGTCTGTTGTTGTTGTCAAAAAGTCAGAGTCCGGATGAAAGGTGGGTCCATCAGCGAGAAGGGAAGGTAAAGAGAGAGCAGCGGAGCGAAGACGACGGAGGTAAATTCTGCATGCTCATTGATAAAGTGGGCAGTCTAACAGAATGTGGCTGACCGATAATGGAACCTGACAATTCTCAGAAAGGAGCAGGGCGCCTCTCCATGAGACATCCATGAGTAAGACAAGTATGGCTAATGCGGAGACGGGAGAGAGTAGTCTCCCAACCTCAGCACTGGTGACAAGACGACGGCCAGTAACCTATACTCGGTTTAATAGATTGAAGTTTGTTACCGAGTAGAGTAGATCAACGTTGTTGCCAACGGGTGTGAAGGTGGGTAGCTATTGCAGCAAAATAGTCCGTCAATGGAACACCTCTATATGAAACTGGTAGGTCATATACTGCTGACCACACAGCAGTGTCTGCCTGTTCATTGCCCTGTACGTCAACATGACCAGGGACCCAACAAAAAACAATATCTTTATGCTTGGTAGAGATGCGGCGTAGCCAAAGTTGGATACGGAGGACTAAGGCGTGAGGTGTATCAAATTTCTGTATAGCCTGTAAAGCACTAAGGGAGTCTGAGAAAACCACAAATGATGACACAGGAATAGATGCAATATGGATAAGTGCTGCAAGAATGGCATACAATTCAGCAGTAAAGATACTAGCCGAAGATAGTAAATGCCCTCGTACGACGCTGTCCGGAAACACTGCTGTGAATCCTACGCAGTCAGAAGACTTAGAGCCATCTGTGTACACTGCAATGGCATGAGAATGAGAGTGGAAGTGGTCAAGAAAAAGAGAGCGGGAAGCTACTGTAGACAGTTGGGCTTTCGAGCAAGGGAGTGAGAAAGAACAGACTCGAACAGCTGGAACTCCCCAGGGGTATGGGAAAAGTGAGATGCTACATGAACATAGAAAGGTGGAAATTGAAGAGAAGACTAGAGCGAATGTAGGCGAAAAGAGAAGGGAAGGAGCAAACAGGGGCGGCGAACAAATAAAGAATGTCTACTAATATCGGTGACCATTCTATAAATGGACGGATTGCGGAGATCATGAGAGCGTACATAGTAGCGAAGGCAATGGGCATCACGGCAATTGGATAAGAATGGAACGTTCGCTTCTGCATAGAGGCTTTCAACAGGGGAAGAGCGAAAAGCACCAAGGCATAAACGTAATCCTTGGTGATGAATAGGGTTGAGGCTAGATAGAATAGCAGGAGAGGCAGCTGAATAGATATGGTCACCATAGTCAAGTTTCGATAAAATGAGGGTGGAATGTAGGCGAAGGAGAGTTCGACGATCAGCTCCCCATGAAAGATGAGGAAGGGCTTTAAGAAGGTTCAGCCGGCTGTGACAAGTTGTCTTCAGAGAGGTAATGTGAGGTTTCCAGGATAACCTACGGTCAAAGAGGAGGCCTAGAAACCTGACTATCACGTTCAAGGATACGGGTGCCATAGAGGTATAAAGGATGATTGGAGATGACAGAGCGTCTAGTAAAAGTAATTTGGCGAGTTTTGGTACTGGAAAATTTAAACTCACGTGTGGTGGCCCAATTGGAAACACTGTCAACCACATGCTGGAGAGAAACTGTAATGAGGTGACAGTCAGCGCCTGCACAGGCAATAGCGAAGTCATCAACACAGTGATGACCAAATATTGGATGGAAGATTAGAGGCCAAATCAATTATAGCAAGGAGAAAAAAGTGTTGTGCTCAGAACAAATCCCTGGGGGACACCTTCAGCTTGGATAAAGTCCGGGGAGAGCACATTATTAACCCGAACACTGAAATGTCTGTCAGTTAAAAAGTTCTTAGGGAAGGATGGTAGATTGCCTCGAAGGCCTAAGGAGTGGGCTTGGGCTAAAATATTATACCTCCAAGTTGTGTCATATGCCTTCTCAAGCTCAAAAAATATGGCAATAACTGAGTGGTTATTCGCAAAGGCATTATGAACATACGTATCCAAACGTAGTAAGGGGTCTATGGTAGAACGGCCCTTAAGAAAGCCATATTGACGAGTGGAGAGATTGTTGTGCGTCTCTAAATACCACACTAAACGTCTACTTACCAGGCGTTCCATCACTTTGCAAACTGCACTGGTAAGAGCAATGGGACGATAGTGGGAGGCTTCATGTCCCATAGTACCCGGTTTGCGGAAAGGGAGAACAATGGCAGATTTCCACAGCTGTGGAAGAACTCCTTGTGACCAAATAAGATTGAAAAGGCATAATAGGACTGCAAGGGCTGACTGATGTAACTGTTGTAGCATACGAATATGAATGTCGTCGGGCCCAGCTGCCGATGATCGGCAAGCTGAGAGTGTTGCCTCCAGTTCCTGAAGTGTAAAAGGCACATTATACTGTTCTTCTCTGAGAGAAGAAAAGTCCAAGGGTGCTAACTCTCTGGCAGACTTTGAGGAAAGAAACGAGGGGCATAGATGGAGCCCCTGAGAAATATGGACCGGATGATTGCCAATTTCATTGGCAACATCTAGTGGGTTTGCTATATCAACACCGGCAACCCGCAGAACAGGAGCCAGGTCAGGAGAATATTTACCACTCAGTTTTCGTACTTTTTTCCAGACTGCACTCAGAGGAAGCAGAGGTGATGGTGGAGAATCTCGCCAGCAAGCGCATTTAGCGTCATGAATGATACGGCGAGCGATGGCACGCTTCTGCTTAAAACCAAGAACTCTCCATGGTTCTATTGTACCGGTACCTGCCCCACGCAGCGTGTTTCAAACGTACTGCACGAGCACAAGCAGGAGACCACCAAGGCACGCATTTCTGAGAATGCCTGCCCGAAGTTTGGGGTATAGAATGAGAAGCTGCGGTTAAAACTGAGGACAAGAAGAGGTGCAAAAGCTCATCAATGGAGGATGAAGACGGAACCTCACTAAAAACAGTTAGTTGTGAGTAAAGGTTCCAATTTGCCTGATCAAATTGCCAGCGTGGGTTACAAAGAGGTGGTGAATATGAATGGGAAGTAAGAATGATTAGGAAATGATCGCTGCCATGTAAATCTGGGAGAACAGACCAGGTGAAGTCTAATGCGGCGGAGGAAGAGCAGAGAGATCGACGCAAGAGAGTATGAGCCCGAGGATCAAAATGGGTGCAAGTACCTGTATTTAAAACATGGAGGGGGTGGGTAGCAAGAAAAGCCTCTAGCTGAATGCCACTGGAATCACAGTAAGACCCTCCCCCCAGAGGAAATGATGAGCATTAAAATCGCCAAGTAACAGAAGTGGTGGCAGTAATGACGAAACAAGAAAGGCAATATCCAGGATAGATAATGCCCGAGAAGGAGAGAGATACAAAGAACAGAGTGTATACCACCTATGCAAGTGGATACGGGCTGCTGTGTAATGCAGCAAAGTATGAACAAATAGCTGATGGTACGGAATCAGTGCATAGAAGGGCACTTTCATTAAAGGTCCCATCAGGAAAAGGACCTGAAGGATACAATATATTATAGCCTGAGATGGGATAGATAATGGCAGAGTGTAATTTTGGCTCCTGTAAGCAAACACCAACAGGGGAAAACTGGGAGAGCAACATCTGAAGCTCACCCCGATTACCCCTGAGGCCGCGAATATTCCACTGTAAATAGGCCATGATTGGCAATGATATTTTATTATTAATATTATAATCAAGGGGAAGCGCTAAACCCGGAGGATTATACAGCCTTGGCAATGATAAAGATACCTGAAATCTGCAGGTAAGGGTACCTATGGACTAGAAGGGTTAGAAAAGTCCACATGCGGTGGCAAAGGAAAATGTTCAAGTAGCGAAGGAACGGTGCATTGTGAAGAAAGGAGTTGCGCAGATGGAGAAGAGGAAAGAGAAGGAACAGAGGGTGGATCAGTGTCCATTGATGGTTTGGTCTCTGCAATATATTCAGAGATTGCTTCAAGTGTTTCGGAGTTCAGAGACGTCGTATGGGAGACAATATTGGAGATGGAAGGAGGAGGAGTTTGAGTAAAGATCGGAGCTGTAATGGACTGTACTAAGGTGGGGGGGGGCAAAAGAGTGGAGGGAACTGGAGAAGTGTGGGAGGGGACAGAAGAGGCAGAAACTGGGAGGTGGCAGAAGAGGAAGAAACTTGGGAGGGGACAGGGGAGGAAGGCACAGTACGAGAAGGATGAACCTTCACACTTGTAACGGAGCCAGTGAAAGGGGAAGACCTAGGTACAGAGACTGGAAAGGTAAAATGTGGAGGTGGATGAAGGGAAGGAGGGGTTAAAGGAGATTTGTTGGACCTCTGAGAAGTAGAGGGACGATTGGGAGGAGGTGTCGTACGAGGTCTTGTCGATACCGGGGTTTGTGAGGGAGAACACCAAGATTTGAGGACAGACTGAGGTGTTGAAGTAGGGACATCTGAGCCCAGGACAGCAAAAGAATTAGATACAGGAGTGACTATGGGACTGGCAACCGCAGAGGAGGCTGCAGAAGATGGGACCCCAGAAGTGGGGGGACGTTTTGAAACACTAGAATAAGAAACACGGGGTAGTCTCCCTTGGAGGCGGAGATTAGAAACTGCCATAGCATAAGGGAGACCGTCTGCCTCTTTGAGGCAACAAATTTCCCGCTCATTTAAGTAGACCTGGCAACGGCGAGAGTACGAAGGGTGAGCCTCATGACAATTAAGGCAAGAGAGAGGTCGACTGCAAGATGTATTAGAATGGTCATCAGCACCACAGACTGGGCATTCGGCTACAGATTTGCAGTATTTTGCTAGGTGGCCAAATCGCCAGCAATTCCTGCACTGTTGTGGTGTAGGGATCACCTTCCGAACTTGTAACCGATGTCCTGCTACATAAACAGAGGATGGGAGTTCACGGCTGTCAAAAGTTAAACGAGCCACATTGCAAGGGTATTGTCTTCGCCCGCGGGCGGGAAGAACATAAGTGTCTACCTTGAGAATTGGGAGATCTTTTAGTTCCAGCTGTTTGAGAATGTCATTGCCACATGTCTGGAAATTCTGTTGGACTATGGTATGGGGCAGAATAACAGTACCACTACAAGAATTGAGGGAATGATGTTTTTCGATAGTGATAGGAATAGTATCGATATGTGAAAGAAGAGAAAGATCATGAGCTTGGGTAGAATTCTGGACTGTGATGATGCGCGTACCACTCTTAAGAGCATGAAAGGAAATATCTCTACCAACGTGGTGTAGGAGCGCTTTGCCAATACTATGGTCAGAAAGATAGGCAGTAGAAGAAGTTGGTCGTAAAGTAAAGAGTTTAGCCCATTGTGTGGTCTGAAACCGAGTGTGGAGAGGGAGTGCATGACGTGTCGGTCTTTTCCCGAGTAGAATGGGAAGGTAACGAAGTAACTTCGTCAGGAGATTGTTGTTGGCGTTTAGAAGTGGGACCAGAGTCGGTCCGACTTGAGATGGGCTGGCGATTCGAAAATCGTCGCACCATAGAGGGAGAGGCCGGAAGCATAGTCAAAGGAGAGCGGAGGTCAGACAAATCGAAGGAGTCAGTGGAAGCCCCGGTACCTGAAGCGGGTGAGGAAACAGCACCAGCAAGAGGTACAGGGGCCTTAGGAGTGTCCCAAGAGTGGCCAAAAGACGAGGCGAGGTCAGAACAGGGTGCAGTAACAAGGGGCCCGGGGGTAGTGGGGTCATGGATTTGGGACTCCATGGTTAGGTTACTTTTCTTTTTGTTTTTAAGAAAAAAAAAAGAAAAAAGAAAATATAATAAAAAAAGAATAAAAAAAGGGGGGACCGGGGAGGGATAGTTCCTAGGAGGAATGAAAGGGCCAGAAATCTCCCTCTGCGCCCAAGAGGACCTCAGCACCACAAGTAGCGCAGATGCAGCATGGAACCCGTGCCATACCGTACCCTTCATGCCAGTAAACCAGCAATCCAGGATAGCAACCTCACATCTGCCGAGCTACCTCGGTGGACAAAAGGCGGCGGCCGGATATCCGCCACAAAGCATACCTCCTTCGGCCACCACCCCTGGAATCCGAAAGGTGGCTTCCAGAGATGCACCCATCGCCTGAAAGACACCCAAAGCCACCCTCCGGGATACCGGAGAGGGACCAGGACATCCCCAGGCGATCCAGATCCCACGGAAAACTATGCCACCGCCAAGAACCTCAACGGAATGGGATGGACCCCAGTACCCTTCCCCCTACCTATGAACTAGTGTGCCTGTGGGAAAAATCCCAAAGGCCAAAAAGAGGAAGGGCAAAAGGGAGGGGTGGGGAGGAGGAAAGGAAAAAGGGGAGGATGGGATAGGGAAGGGGGGATTGGGGGGTAATTAGGTTCGGTCTGAGGAAGGAGACCAACAGGTCTAATTCCTCAGACCAAGAGCCTCTTCACCACGCCAAGGAGCCCCCCTTGAAGAGGTATGGTGGAGAAGAAAACATTAAGTCTGTTTGCTGTTTCGGTTGGAGTGAGTAGGGGTTCATCTGATTTTGTTAGTTTGATTGCTTTGTTTTTGGATAACTTTTTAGTTCCAAGAATTTCAGATAGAGTTTTCCAGGTTTTTTCATATCACCTTTGATGTTATGTAATCTATTTTCATAATACAATTTTTTTTTGACCTTATCAGGCTGGTAAGTGCTGACGAGTAATTTCTCGACTGTTCTCTAGTTATTTGACCCATTCTATACTGTTTTTCAATATTTGCGTTTTGTGTTAATGGATTTGAGGATGCTTGGTGTTAGCCAGGGATTATTCAGTCTCTGCTGTGATCTGTTTAGTTCTTCTGAGGCAATGTCTGTTATAGAGGCATTGGGCTTTTTTTTTTTTTTTTTTTTTTTTTTTTTTTTTTTTTTTTTAGAAAAATATTTATACATTCATTCATATCTGTATATGTTTCAAGCTCATTTTGCCAATTGATGTTATTCATAGCTGCTATAAAGTTTGTGGTGGATGGAGAAGAGATTGTCAAGCAGTGATAGTAACAATGACAATTTTACAACTGATGGACTTTAGTCAGGTAATTCAGTACCAGGAAGTATACTTCTATTTTGTACTTTTGTATTGTACTGTGTAATTACGTGTAGAAATGCTAACAATGAACCTCCTCTTCATGCTATGTGGGGAATCATGATTCACATTTACTATAAAAGAGTAGAAAAAACTTTGCCAAAAGGTATCAAGCTACTTCTATAATCTAACTTTTCCCTAATGCAAGAATTTACATCTGATCTTTCACACGTACTCTATGGTACTGTACTTTTATTTATATAGATACATTTAACACCTGTTATACCATGTACCACATTAGAATTTTTTTGTAATGTTACCAGTTTCTACAATTACATATCTACTTCAGGCATTATGCAACTTTTTTTTTTTTTTTCAGCAAACCGGCATTATCCCACAGAGGCAGGGTGGCCCAAAAAGAAAAACAAAAGTTTCTCTTTTCAAATTTAGTAATTTATACAGGAGAAGGGGTTACTAGCCCCTTGCTCCTGGCATTTTAGTCGCCTCTTACAACACGCATGGCTTACGGAGGAAGAACTCTGTTCCACTTCCCCATGGAGATAAGAGGAAAGAAACAAGAACAAGAACTAGAAAGAAAATAGCAGAAAACCCAGAGGGGTGTGTATATATATGCTTGTACATGTATGTGTAGTGTGACCCAAGTGTAAGTAGAGTAGCAAGAAGTACCTGAAATCTTTCATGTTTATGAGACAGAAAAAAAGGACACCAGCAATCCTACCATCATGTAAAACAATTACAGGCTTTCATTCTACACTCACTCGGCAGGACGGTAGTACCTCCCTGGGTGGTTGCTGTCTACCAACCTACTACCTAGGATTATGCAACTTATAATATTTAAATCATATTTATGACCTTTCAGGCACAGTTGCTCATATGATCCATGTCGAGTTTGATGTCTAAAACTAATTAGTTTGCCCAAATTGCAACAAGTGGCTTTTTGTGCCTAACAAATGTTTTCTTTTTTACATTTGAATGCATTAGGCAGGATCGGAAATCTTATTCCTGGAGTTTACCTGGAGAGAGTTCCGGGGGTCAATGCCCCCACGGCCCGGTCTGTGACCAGGCCTCCTGGTGGATCAGAGCCTGATCAACCAGGCTGTTACTGCTGGCTGCACGCAAACCAACGTACGAGCCACAGCCCGGCTGATCAGGAACCGACTTTAGGTGCTTGTCCAGTGCCAGCTTGAAGACTGCCAGGGGTCTGTTGGTAATCCCCCTTATGTATGCTGGGAGGCAGTTGAACAGTCTCGGGGCCCCTGACACTTATTGTATGGTCTCTTAACGTGCTAGTGACACCTGCTTTTCATTGGGGGGATGTTGCATCGTCTGCCAAGTCTTTTGCTTTTGTAGTGAGTGATTTTCGTGTGCAAGTTCAGTACTAGTCCCTCTAGGATTTTCCAGGTGTATATAATCATGTATCTCTCCCGCCTGTGTTCCAGGGAATACAGGTTCAGGAGTCTCAAGCGCTCCCAGTAATTGAGGTGTTTTATCTCCTTTATGCGTGCCGTGAAGGTTCTCTGTACATTTTCTAGGTCAGCAATTTCACCTGCCTTGAAAGGTGCTGTTAGTGTGCAGCAATATTCCAGCCTAGATAGAACAAGTGACCTGAAGAGTGTCATCATGGGCTTGGCATCCCTCGTTTTGAAGGTTCTCATTATCCATCCTGTCATTTTTCTAGCAGATGCGATCGATACAATGTTATGGTCCTTGAAGGTGAGATCCTCCGACATGATCACTCCCAGGTCTTTGACGTTGGTTTCTCGCTCTATTTTGTGGCCAGAATTTGTTTTGTACTCTGATGAAGATTTAATTTCCTCGTGTTTACCATATCTGAGTAATTGAAATTTCTCATCGTTGAACTTCATATTGTTTTCTGCAGCCCACTGAAAGATTTGGTTGATGTCCGCCTGGAGCCTTGCAGTGTCTGCAATGGAAGACACTGTCATGCAGATTCGGGTGTCATCTGCAAAGGAAGACACGGTGCTGTGGCTGACATCCTTGTCTATGTCAGATATGAGGATGAGGAACAAGATGGGAGCGAGTACTGTGCCTTGTGGAACAGAGCTTTTCACCATGCCTGCCTTGGACTTTACTCTGTTGACTACTACTCTCTGTGTTCTGTTAGTGAGGAAATTATAGATCCATCGACCGACTTTTCCTGTTATTCCTTTAGCATGCATTTTGTGCGCTATTATGCCATGGTCACACTTGTCGAAGGCTTTTGCAAAGTCTGTATATATTACATCTGCATTCTTTTTGTCTTCTAGTGCATCTAGGACCTTGTTGTAGTGATCCAATAGTTGAGACAGACAGGAGCGACCTGTTCTAAACCCATGTTGCCCTGGGTTGTGTAACTGATGGGTTTCTAGATGGGTGGTGATCTTGCTTCTTAGGACTCTTTCAAAGATTTTTATGATATGGGATGTTAGTGCTATCGGTCTGTAGTTCTTTGCTGTTGCTTTACTGCCCCTTTGTGGAGTGGGGCTATGTCTGTTGTTTTTAGTAACTGTGGGACGACCCCCATGTCCATGCTCCCTCTCCATAGGATGGTAAAGGCTCGTGATAGGGGCTTCTTGCAGTTCTTGATGAACACGGAGTTCCATGAGTCTGGCCCTGGGGCAGAGTGCATGGGCATGTCATTTATCGCCTGTTCGAAGTCATTTGGCATCAGGATAACATCAGATAAGCTTGTGTTAACCAAATTCTGTGGCTCTCTCATAAAAAATTCATTTTGATCTTCGACTCTCAGTCTGGTTAGTGGCTTGCTAAAAACCGAGTCATATTGGGACTTAAGTAGCTCACTCATTTCCTTTCTGTCATCTGTGTAGGACCCATCTTGTTTAAGTAAGGGCCCAATACTGGACGTTGTTCTCGACTTTGATTTGGCATAGGAGAAGAAATCTTTGGGTTTCTTTCGATTTCATTTATGGCTTTTAGTTCTTCCCGCGATTCCTGACTCCTGTAAGATTCCTTTAGCTTAAGTTCGATGTTTGCTATTTCTCTGACCAGTGTCTCCCTACGCATTCCAGATAGATTGACCTCTTTTAGCCGCTCTGTTATTCTTTTCCATCGCCTGTAAAGAGAGCGCCTGTCTTACTATTTTACATCTACTCCTCCTTTTTCTTAGAGGAATAAGTCTTGTGCATACATCGAGTGCCACCAAGTTAATCTGTTCTAGGCATAAGTTGGGGTCTGTGTTGCTTAGTATATCTTCCCAGCTTATATCGGTTAGGACTTGGTTTACTTGGTCCCACTTTATGTTTTTGTTATTGAAGTTGAATTTGGTGAATGCTCCCTCATGACTAATCTCATTTTGTCGGTCTGGGGTTCTGCGCATACATGTCTGAACCTCAATTATGTTGTGATCTGAGTATATTGTTTTTGATATGGTGACATTTCTTATCAGATCATCATTGTTAGTGAAGATGAGGTCTAGTGTATTCTCCATTCTAGTAGGCTCTATTATTTGCTGGTTTAAATTGAATTTTGTGCAGAGATTTAAAAGCTCGTGTGAGTGTGAGTTTTCATCAGAACTGCCTCCTGGTGTTATTACTGCAACAATATTATTTGCTATATTCCTCCATTTTAGGTGCCTTAAGTTGAAATCCCCCAGGAGCAAGATGTTGGGTGCAGGAGCTTGAAGATTTTCCAGTGGTCAATTTTTAACAGCTGTTCCTGGAATTGCTGGGATGTTGCATCCAGAGGCTTGTAGACTACCACAATGACTAGGTTTTGGTTCTCGACCTTTACTGCTAAAACTTCCACTACATCATTTGAGGCATTAAGCAGTTCTGTGCAAACAAGTGACTCTGCAATGTACAGGCCAAACCCCCCCCCCCCTTTTGCCTGTTCACTCTGTCACATCTGTATAGGTTGTAACCTGGGATCCATATTTCGTTGTCTAAGTGATCCTTTATGTGGGTCTCGGTGAAAGCCGCGAACATTGCCTTTGCCTCTGCAAGCAGTCCACGGATGAAAGGTATTTTGTTGTTTGTTGCTGGCTTTAGACCCTGTATATTTGCAAAGAAGAATGTCATCGGACTGGTGGTATTGTTGGTACTGGGGGAGGGGATTTTTTTTCCGGCATTAGTATCTGTATCTGTTGGTTTGGAGTGGAGGCCATCGACTGTGGTTCCACTCCAGGAATGACTGGATTTGGTGTACAATTTCTGCCATTTCCTGCCAGTTTTTTTTTCCTTCCTGGCACTAAAAAACCTCTCCCTCTTGAGTGGCTGTGGCTACCCAGGTTTTCCCATGGCCTGGATGTTTTGTATCTTTTTGTCCCCTTTAGATGGTGTGCCTGGCAATTTAAGTTATAGCACAGTCTTTCCTGTACTGAAGAGGTACACATTTCAGGGTGAAAAAGCTTACAGGAAGGGAGTTTGCATTTTCCTGTTGTCATATGGGCACGGCATTTTCTAGGGTGGTCATAGTTGCACGTCCCATCTGTTTTTCCAGATTTCCCATGTCTGCAGATACCAAGTGCATAGTATGTGCACAGGCTTGGTTTCCGTTTGCCTTGGGTTTCTGTGACTGTATTCCCTGTTGGTGCATTTTTACCTGTCTTATTCCTATCTTCCCTAGCACCAACAATGGAGCTCCCACCAGTTGTTTTTGGTAATATATCCTCACTATTGCTAGTGGAGTCCTCTTGTTTGCTATTTCCTGTTGTATTTCTTGTTTGCAATATTGGTTTTATCTTATCTTTGACTACACTTGTTTCCCCACTACAGCTCCTGTCCCCTATGAGGTCATTTATATGCATTCCTTCCTGCGTATAATTCCAGACTACCTGGACAAAATCTCCAGCTTCACCATTACTGTCTCCCAGGACAGCACCTCCAGCTTCACCATTACTGTCTCCCAGGACAGCACCTCCAGCTTCACCATTACTGTCTCCCAGGACAGCACCTTCAGCTTCACCATTACTGTCTCCCAGGACAACACTATCAGCCCCACATTTACTGACTACCAGGACATCACCTCCAGCCTTACAGTTTCTGACTACATGGCCAGTATCAAGGGCAGTACCATTCAGCCCAGACTTTTTATGTTCCCATCTGTTGTAGAATGCTTCCAGGTTGTCTATGAAAGCAGCTTTGATGTTATCCTCTTTCAATACCCTTGTGATTTTAGTCCACAGATTTATCTCATTTGGGCATACCCAAAAACACTTCCCTGTTTTAATACTGCTTGTAGCTAGTTCTTGGATATCTGCAAGTGATGAACGGTAGAGCCTCAACCCTTGTTTATGAATCGCTGTATCTAGCTTTTCTAGTTTTTCTTTTTGGCCTCCACCACAATAAATGCTATATTATCACTATAGTTGACTGGTGGAAATTTTGGAGGAGGGACGCTTTTTCTGTAGTAATAATTGCTTCTCGTTGTGTATACGTATTGCGACCGCTGGTAACTACAGGTTATATGAAATTCACAGTAACGTCTGGTATTTCAAGAAAAAGAAACTAATGAAAGTCACTCCACTAAGTACCATTATAATACTGGTTAGTTGCTACTACAACACTGTATTCTGCTATTCACTGGTATCACTAGATTATATGCGAGTACACTAGCAGGCCAGGAAGATTATTAAAACAGCTGACCACTGTGGTAAGATTCTGGCGACTTCTGGCACCTGCCTCTATAGGCTTATCACTTCATTTACAAATTCACCTGTTTTCAAATGATACTTTAGCCTTTATCATCTATATACTAGGGAGCCACTGTAGTATACACTAACACTATGTATACACAATGCTATCAGGGAGACTTTCTTTCCTCTGACAAGAAAAGTTCAATTATTATTATTTTTTCACACGGCACCCAGGCCTATGATTCCCCTCTGGTAGTAAACTCTGCTAGGTAGTGCACACTAATTCTCCTTTTTTGACTCAGTATATAATGTTTTCCGCCCAAGATTGGTTCCAGGTGCTAGAGGGATGTATCGTATAGGATTGATGACAAATTAAAGTTCTAGCACGTAAGAGCTACCATGAAAACACGAGAAAACCCGGAGCACAACGAGGCACGCTGACACACACATAGTATAGTACAGTATATAGTATAGTATATAATATATAGTGTAGTACAGTATATAGTACAGTGGAACCCCGGACTTCGTACTTAATCCATTCCAGAAGATTGATCTAAATCCGAAACGTATGAAAACCGAAGTAATAAATCCCACAAGAAATAATGTAAATACAATTAATCCTTCCCAGACACCCAAAAATATTAACAAAAAATAAACTTTTTAAAGGGTAACTATACTTTTACATACAGAAAAATATAAATATAAATGACTAATTTTAATGATAAATGAACATTACATACCTTAATCACTGAAGAAGGCACCTTCTCCCCTCTCTCTCTTCCTGCTCTTCTGAAGCAATTTTATCGTGTTTCTCGCCTTTACCAAAGGGCTAGCACAAGGAACTTTCTTTGGGCCCATGGTGGCTTATTTCGCAGTCGCAATCAATAAACAAGCACAAAGATTGCAAAAGGTTTCGAATGAATGCTCGCTCAACCAGTGACAGAGGCAGACAGACATGCACATGAGAGTGGCGGCATCCCAGGCTGGCGGATGCGTCCGATACGTACAATTTCCAGATGGAGGTACAAAATCTGGACCAAAATTTTGCCCAAGTTTTCTAAATCCAAATTGTACGATATTCGGACCGTACGAAAACCAGAGTTCCACTGTATTTATTTCTACAAGTACATACATGTACAAGGTATATAGGCCTAGCTGACATCAATGACATACTACTATAAAGAAAGCCACTTGTTATGCTGAGCATTTCGGGTAAATTAGGTCAGTTTTGTCCCAGGATGCAACCCACATCAGTCGACTAATGGGTGAACAATCGACTGATGGGTGAATAGGGACAGCAGGTGTCTTATGGAAACTAGTCCCTATGTTTTTCAGCCATACCGGAGATTCGAACATTGGACCTCAGTGTGCAAGCCGAGTGCCCTAGCGATCGAGCTAGAACATTATCACTATCATGTGTTAAGGTTCTTCTTGCACAAGATGTACAGTATGGATGTGCTCAATTACTGTACCTCCAACAGGCAAATGTAATCTTCCTAGATAACTTTAGTATTATTATAATTAGAATCATGGAGGAGTGCTAAACCTGTAGGATTATACAGGGTCTGTGGGGAGGGGGATGGAAGGTATTCAGATTCAGTTCAGGGAACTGAAGCACAGATCCAATCCAATTTCCTAGATAAAGAGCCCCTCACCAGCACCAAGGAACCTTCATTGAGGGGAGATAACTTTAGTAATATTTATAGTTTTACCCTACAAAATATGATATACCATACTACCTGGAGAAGAACCTTTGATGGCTGCCCATCTTCCTTTGTTAGTCCCCAGCCTGTTACTAGTCCATCAAAATCAGCACTGCCATTAACTATAGAAACATCCCAATCCTCTGGAAGAGAAAGTTACATTACGTTAAAATATGCATTATTTACGTATTTAAAATCTTGTTTAAAGTGGAAAAAATAAGAGTATACATGACTTGCTTTATAAAAGTTTGGGAGAAATTTGCCCGATTCAAATAAATTTTGAGTCATGTCCATAACAGATAGCTCCTAAGACCATAAAAAAAAAATCATTAAAATTCTAGAATGTCCATGTCCTTCCAAAATGCTAAACATGCAGAAGGAACCTGAAATTTCAAGCAAGAGATTATGCAACTCAAATATCCTCTATGGTTTTAATATGCTAGGGAAAATTCATCCAAAGCCTTCTAAATTTCTTTTGCCATAGGTCAGCATTCCTCTGCATTAATCATAAAAACAAACTGACCTTCCAGTAAATTAAATATTCACTGTTAGGCAAGCAAGACAACAGTGCACTAACTTACACCATGGAAATCTCTCCAATTCACTTTCCCCACCTCCCCAAAAGAATCCTAGGCACTATGTGACCCCTGCAGGTTTAGCACTTCCAGGTTCAGGAGTTCTAGCCCCACCTTTTCTAAATGTAGAACAGATGGGGGCTCAAATTTATGATAGAGGCCAGGTCATTTTTTTTAATCAGGTGCATAGGCACACCTGCAAACAATATCAAATCAATTCTAGAGGAAACAAATGCATGGATAAGGGCCAAGGTACCGTACTCTGCTTACCAAGATGTTTTCTGACTGCACAGACTACTATATGAAAACAAGATTTAAGAACAAATGACTGAAGAATAGAAGTGGATACCCAGATCCCACAGGTGGCAAACCACTACCACAACCTAAGGAACCAATATCTTCAATCTGTATTTCAAAGTTAGCCCATTCCCCCTCACTCCGTCACCCATGCCCTTCTCCCCCTTATTCCCCATCCCGAATGACACCTTCTGTATCCAAACTGATGTGGGGGGATATACCACACTATTCTGTTAACCATCCTTAAGAATCCAGATTCATCAAGACTGACCATCATATTTCTAGGCTGAGGGACTAGTCTCGAACTCCTACAACAACAAGTCTTCCCCTCTTTAAGGGAGGTTCCTTGCAGCGGTAAAGAGGCTATTGGTCTGAGGAACTGAACCTCTTGGTCTTCCTCCGACTGAACCTAATTACCCCCCAATCCTCCCTTCCCTTCCCTACCCCACCCTCCCCATTTCCCCCCCCCTTTCCTCCCCTCCCCCCACCTTGTTTCCCGTCCCATTTGTAGCCTCTGGGGTCCTCCCCTCTGGCATTAGTTTCTAGGTAGGGGGTGGAGTGCTGGGGTTTGTCCCATTCAGCGAGGTCCCTCAGGGTGGTGTGGTTTGCCGTGGTATCTGAATTATCTGAAGGTGCCCTGCTCCCTTCCCGGATTTCTGGGAAGACAGGGGGTGCCCTTCGGGTAATGGGTGTATCTCTGGAAGCTGCCCGTCGGTTCTGGGAGGTGGCGGCCGAAGGGGTATACTTTGTGGCGGGGTTCCGACTGCCCTTTCTTTTGTCTGCCAAGGTAGCTTGGTAGATGCGAGGCTGCTATCCCAGAGCACTGGTTTCCTGGAATGAAGGGTAGGGTATGGCATGGGTTCCACACTGCATCATCACCCCCTGTGGGCTCGAGGCACTCTCGGATGAGGGGGGGAGAGCTTTCAGCCCTTCCACGTTTCCTAGTGACTGTCCCTCAGCTGTCCCTTTTTTTTTCTTTCTTTTTTTTTTAAATAACAAGAAAGGAGGTATCACAGAAGATGTACCTATTATTATGGAGTCTCTGTGCAGTGAAACCCTTCTTCCTCCCAGGCCCCATTTTGATCCAACATCCTGTCCTGACCCGGCTTTGTTATTTACCTGGAGTTTACCTGGGGAGAGTTCTGGGGGTCAATGCCCCCACAGCCCGGTCTGTGACCAGGCCTCCTGGTGGATCAGAGCCTGATCAACCAGGCTGTTACTGCTGGCTGCACGCAAACCAACGTACGAGCCACAGCCCGGCTGATCAGGAACTGACTTTAGGTGCTTGTCCAGTGCCAGCTTGAAGACTGCCAGGGGTCTGTTGGTAATCCCCCTTATGTATGCTGGGAGGCAGTTGAACAGTCTTGGGCCCCTGACACTTATTGCATGGTCTCTTAACGTGCTAGTGACACCCCTGCTTTTCATTGGGGGGATGTTGCATCGTCTGCCAAGTCTCTTGCTTTCGTAGCGAGTTATTTTCGTGTGCAAGTTCGGTACTAGTCACTAGGATTTTCCAGGTGTATATAATCGTGTATCTCTCCCGCCTGCATTCCAGGGAATACAGGTTCAGGAACCTCAAGCGCTCCCAGTAATTTAGGTATTTTACCTCCATTATGCGTGCCGTGAAGGTTCTCTGTACATTTTCTAGGTCAGCAATTTCACCTGCCTTGAAAGGTGCTGTTAGTGTGCAGCAATATTCCAGCCTAGATAAAACAAGTGACCTAAAGAGTGTCATCATGGGCTTGGTATCCCTTGTTTTGAAGGTTCTCATTATCCATCCTGTCATTTTTCTAGCAGATGCGATTGATACAATGTTATGGTCCTTGAAGGCGAGATCCTCTGACATGATCACTCCCAGGTCTTTGATGTTGGTGTTTCGCTCTATTTTGTGGCCAGAATTTGTTTTGTACTCTGATGAAGATTTAATTTTCTCGTGTTTACCATATCTGAGTAATTGAAATTTCTCATTGTTGAACTTCACATTGTTTTCTGCAGCCCACTGAAAGATTTGGTTGATGTCCGCCTGGAGCCTTGCAGTGTCTGCAATGGAAGACACTGTCATGCAGATTCGGGTGTCATCTGCAAAGGAAGACACGGTGCTGTGGCTGACATCCTTGTCTATGTCAGATATGAGGATGAGGAACAAGATGGGAGCGAATACTGTGCCTTGTGGAACAGAGCTTTTCACCGTAGCTGTCTCGGACTTTACTCTGTTGACTACTACTACTCTGTGTTCTGTTAGTGAGGAAATTATAGATCCATCGACTGACTTTTCCTGTTATTCCTTTAGCACACATTTTGTGCGCTATTACGCCATGGTCACACTTGTTGAAGGCTTTTGCAAAGTCTGTATATATTACATCTGCATTCTTTGTCTTCTAGTTCATCTAGGACCTTGTAGAGATCCAATAGTTGAGACAGACAGGAGCGACCTGTTCTAAACCCATGTTGCCTGGGTTGTGTAATTTATGGGTTTCTAGATGGGTGGTCATCTTGCTTCTTAGGACCCTTTCAAAAGATTTTTATGATATGGGATGTTAGTGCTATCGGTCTGTAGTTCTTTGCTATTGCTTTGCTGCCCCCTTTGTGGAGTGGGGCTATGTCTGTTGTTTTTAGTAACTGTGGGACGACCCCCGTGTCCATGCTCCCTCTCCATAGGATGGTAAAAGCTCGTGATAGGGGCTTCTTGCAGTTCTTGATGAACACGGAGTTCCACGAGTCTGGCCCTGGGGCAGAGTGCATGGGCATGTCATTTATCGCCATTCTCTCGACTCTTCTCATACCCCTGTACCTTCTGCCAGTGACGTTCCATCACCTGCCTTAGGTGTTGCAGCGTCACCCGATACTGTTCTTGCCGCTGCTGCTAGGACACCTTTCACAATGTGTCTGGCTTCCCCAAATACGGTGCGACGGTTTTTGGATCTACCACCTCCCTCAGGTCAGACCCTTCGTGGTACTGCTCCTAAGCATCCAAGACAACTTACTGACGACAGTTCGCTCAAAAACAACCTACATGACACTCGCTACCTTTGCATACCGGACTAACGAGTACGCAATGAACAACATTCTTTTCTTTTACAAATGATGTCCCAAACATTAAATTTCTGATCATGGAATTGGTAAAACTCTTATGGCACGTTGGCCAAAATATATCTTTCCATGCTCCTCGAAGTGGTGCGCCTGTTGTAACAGTACAGAATTCAGAACAAGCTCATACTCTCTCCTGCATCACTTCCATAGATAACATACCAGTCACCATTTGTAAGCATACTACTCATAATTCTTGCAGTAGTATTGTGGTCTTACTGTGTACCATTGTACAGAGTGATTTTTTTTTTTTGTCTTGTGGCAAGGATATTTCAGAACAATTAGCCCTTCAGAACCTCAATATTCTTAAGATAGATAGATACATACATCCTGCCTGCTCGTGGGCGGAGGTGCTTTCCTAGTAACATCGCTCATTTAACCTTCGACTGTCGTGAACTTCCACCCTCAGTCTAAATTATGGGACATTGCCTAGAGGTCCATCAAGTTGTTCCCACTCCCCAAGTGTCATAATTGCTGGCGTTTTGGACGCCCCGCTAAACACGGCAGGTCTGTGGCAGAATGCCTGGTCTGCAGTGCAGATCATTCTGATACGTCTTTTGTCTTCCCCCCTCCTTGTCTCAATTGCACGGAACCTCATCCTTTTCACATCGTTGCCAGGTTTATCTAATGAACGAGAGATCCATTATCTTAAGGAGCGTGAGGGCCTCGCTTACACTATGGCTGTCTCAGCTCCACCTCCAATGTAAACTCCCTCATGTCCTGTATGCTTGGGTAGCCCGAAGACCTCCAACCTCGATGGTTCTCCTGCCTCCCAATCCCCCTGCATCAGTCTTCCGGGGTTGCCCCAGTTTCTAATTCTTTTGCAGTTTTATCCTCCGACAGTCCTACCTCCGCACCACTTCCTACTTCTTTCGTTTCGCTTGGTTGCTCCTCATTCTACTAGACCTCGCAGCCCTACACTTTCTTCATGTCCATCACCTGCGCAGAATGTATCTCCTACCTCAGAGCCTAGTTCTCGCCCCCTTTCCAGCTCTCTCACGAAGGTAGAGGTTCACCCCCCTCGTGTAGTCCCCTCTTCTGTGTCATCTGTCTTCCTCCATAGTTACCCTCAAACCACCTTCCTCTTCCGATACTCTGCAGGCCTCTTCTACCCCAGCCAATGCATCTCTCCAGGTTCATACTCCCTACCCTCCCCCCCTCAGACCTCTTTGGTTGCCTCTGTAGGTACTCCGGCCTTTCCTTGCAATGCCTCTCCTGTTTCTTAACATCATGGCATCGTCAGCTTCCTTAACAACCGAGACTTTAGATACTACCTCTAGCTATACTGCTGTGACAACATCCCTGATGGACACCAATGCACCTCCTTCTATCCCTTCTATTTCAAGACCCTTGCAACAGCCTTTTCCTCTGCAACATTCAAATTCTTCCTTTCTCACAAGCTTTCAGTTACCCCCACACGTTGACTTTACAGATCCTACAAGCCCATAGGTTTTATCGTTTCTTATTGTTGCCAATTTTATTTCTGTACATAATGTCTATTTTTACAATGGAATATTCATGGCCTTAGGGGCAATTGAGGAGAACTCCAGTGTTGCTCCCCCAGTTGTCCCCAGTATGTGCTGGGCTGTAAGAGCCCAAACTTTGTTCTGCTGTCATTCACCCAGTTTCAGGCTGTGCGCTGTTACATTCTTCCAATCCTTTACCTGACTAATCATTTAATGAAAGCGAGCTTCTTGTGCACATTGATATAATGTATCAAGTTTTTGTTCATTTCCTGATGCATTATACTACAGCTCATTTATTTACACAGATGGTTTACAGTTTGCTCTATCTCTCCCTCACGAGCATTCTGTATCTATGATAACGTGTTTAATTTCTTCTCTACCGCTGCCCATCATGTTGGGCGATTTTAACGCTCACCATCACCTGTAGGGAGGGTCCCACTGACTCTCGTGGTGATCAGTTAGAGACTTCTCACTTCTCATCCTCTTCATGTTTTAAAATACAGGTGCTCCTACCCATCTTGACTCACTCAGTCTCTCCTGCATTGATCTTTCTATCGGTTCCTCGCCCATTGCACTTGATTTCACGTGGTCTGTTCTTCCAGATTTACATGATAGTGATCACTTTCCTATCCTTCTTACTTCTACATATACCCAACCATTTCATAGCCCTCGTTGGCAACTTGCTCGAGCAGACTGGGACTTGTACTCCCATCTTACCACCTGTTGCAAGGACTCAGTTTCGTTGTCTATTGATAAACTGGTGCACCAATTTTCGACCTTAGTCTTAACTGTGGCAATGCATTCTATCCCCCAAACCTCAGGTAGGCATTCTCAGACTTGCATACCTTGGTCTCCTACATGTGCCCATGCAGTGCGTTTGAAATGTGCTCCGTGGGGCCATTATCAATATAACCATACCACTGAGCATCTGCTGGATTTTAAGTGGGCAAGGGCAGTTGCTTGCTGCATCATACGCGACGCTAAATGCGTTTGTTGGCGAGACCGTGTCTACCATTACCTCGTCTTCCCCTATGTGCGTGATTTGGAAAAAGGTGTAGAAATTGTGTGGCAAGTACACTCCGAACCCAGCTCCTGTCTTGTGGGTTGCTGGAGTTGACGTCACAGAACCCTTTGAAGTTGCCACAGAAATCAGAACTATCTTGACCGTATCCTGAGGGCTTCACTTCTGTCCTTCATTTCTTGCATCTAAACCTATCAAAGAGCAATTGCCCTTAGATTTCTCCTCCGATGGATTGGAGCTGTATAATGCACCTTTTACTCTTTTAGAATTAGAGTCCACGCTTTCCATTTGCCGGCCATTGACACCGGGACCAGATATCTACATCAGAATGATACATCTCCATTCTATGGCCCTTCCTGTTCTTTTACATCTTTTCAATCTAATTTGGGAACGAGGGGTTCTCCCTCAACACTGGAAATTGGCTACTGTACTACTGTTTTGCAAACTGGGCACCTCGGGGCTTGACACCCCTCACTATCGTCCCATTGCCCTGACCAGTATGGTCTGCACGGTGATGGAACAATTGGTGAATAGATGTCTGATGTGGTTCTTAGAGACGCACAATAGCCTTTCCCCTCGCCAATATGGCTTTTGCAAAGGCCGCTCTACTTTAGACCCCCTGCTCTACTTAGATATGTATATTCGAAATGCCTTTGTTAACAACCACTTGTCCTAGCAGTCTTTTTGGATCTAAGGAAGGCATATGACACCACTTGGAGGTGTAACATTTAGCCCAAACCCACTATAGGCCTCCATGGTAATCTACCAAACTTCATCGCTGCTTTCTTATCCAATAGACATTTTTGGGTACGTATTGGCACCTTGCTTTCCTCGGACTTTGTACAAGCCGAGGGAGTCCTACAAGGTTATCCTCAGCACTACTATTTCTGTTAGCTATAAATGACCTACCTTCCGTTCTTCCTTCGAATATTTGGTCGTCACTTTATGCTGACTTCGCTATAGCTTATTCGGGTGCTGACTCAACTAGTAGCAGCCCCCTTCAAGTTGTGATAGCAAGTCTCCCTTTGGACCACTTCTCATGACTAAATTTTCTAGTACGAAAACCCAATTCATCACCTTCACTAGACGTCCACTTATTCCAGATGCTCCCTTGTACTTACACGGTTCACATATTCCGGCACGTGATATGGTCAAGTTCCTGGGCCTGCTCTTTGATCGCCAGCTGATGTGGAGACTCGCATTTCTTCTTTAAAGATAACTTAACATGGTCGGCTAAATCTCCTTAAGGTTCTCGCACATCGTTCATGGGGAGCCAATCGTCGCACTCTCCTCAGTTTGCATTCCACCCTAGTTTTGTCCAAGCTAGATTATGGTGACCAAATCTATTCTGCGGTCTCTCCCACAACTCTAAGTTTGATCCCATTCATCACCAAGGTCTCCATCTGTGCCTTGGTGCCTTTCGTTCATCCCCTGTTGAGAGCCTCTATGCAGAAGCGAATATTCCATCCTTGTCCAATCGCCGTGATGCTCATTGTGTTCGCTATTACGTTAGATCTCACGACCTCCACAGTCCTTCCGTATATAGGATAGTCACTGATGTTAGTAGACGCTCTTCATTTTTTGCCCCTGTCTACTCCGTCCCTTTTCTCTCTGCCTACATTCCCTCTTGTCTTCTCTTCAGTTACCATCTTTGTTCATGTAGCACCTCATTTTTCCCTGCCCCCTTAGGAAGTTCCAGCTGTTTGTGTCTGTTCTTTCCCACTGCCATGAGCGGAAGCCCAACTACCAACGGTAGCTTCCCGCTCTCTTTTTCTTGACCACTTCCGCTCTCATTCTCATGCCATCGTAGCGTACACCGATGGTTCCAAGTCTTCTGACAGCGCCGGATTCACAGCACTGTTTCTGAACAGTTTCATGCAAAGGCATTTATTATCCTCGGCTAGCATTTTTACGGCTGAATTGTATGCCATTCTTGCAGCACTTATCCATATTGCCTGTGTCACCATTTGTGGTAGTATCAGACTCCCTTAGTGCTTTATAGGCTATACAGAAATTTGATACACTTCACCCCCCTAGTTCTTCGTATCCAACTTTGGTTACGCTGTATCTCTAGCAAACAAAGTTTTTTGTTGTGTCCCGGGTCATTTTAACATACAGGGCAATGAACAGGCAGACACTGGTGTGCAGCCAGCAGTACATGACCTCCCAGTTTCACATAGAAGTGTTCCATTTATGGACTATTTTGCTGTAATTGCTACCCACCTTCGCATCCGTTGGCACAACATTGGTCTGATCTGCTCTATAACAAACTTCATTCTATTAAACCGAGTATAGGTTTCTGGCCATCTTCTTGCAATCAGAATGATAAATTCCCACTCGTGACAGCATACTCCACCTCTAATCAAGTTAAATGCTCACCATAAAGAACATCCACACTTATTCATATGCCTACTACATACATAGAACAATACACTCAAACAAACCCTCTGCTCAAACTTCTCACCAACCTTAAGACAGATCTTTGATGTACCCCATGGCCATATCACACACTGTAAAAACTACACACATAAAGGGCCCCAAAATCTGGAATTCATTACTAGAACATACTAAAGTAACCAGGCCTGAAAATCAATTTAAGACTTCTAAAAAAACCACTTACTCGCCCAGGACTAAATAATCAACACTCAATATTTAACATTACCAATAATTCTTCCAATTACTTAAATTTTAAAACTTCAAGACAACATACAGTAAATTGATCATCTTTTTTGTTATACATTGTAATGCAACAAATCTGTACAACTATAATGCTTCAATATCGAAATGCTCAAATTTCAATGTTTCAAATACTCAATTGTACATCATACTGTAAATTTTTTATGGTAATTTTTACCACTGAACCTTTCATTGCCTTAATTTAAGTCTATTTTAAGCACCTGCCCATAATGTTCTGATACAGGGGCTTTTGGCATGTACACCCAACTACATGTGAAACTCAATTTAAATTAAAACTATATGAATATGAATGTCGGGGTTGGGAGACTACTCTCTCCCATCTTTGCAATCGCACACACATCGTCATTACTCACGTATTCTGGAGAGGCGTCTGTTCTTCTCTGAGAATTGTTCAAGTTCCAGTATCAAGTTAGGCACATTCTGTGAACTGCTCACTATCACGACACGCAGAATTACCTCTAACATCGTCTATGTGCAGCTTTCCTTATTACATCTGTCCTCTTAGCTGTATGGACCTCCTTTAATCCATTCTCTCACTGATTTTTTTGACAGCAAACTGATTTACTACACAAAATATAATAATGATTGATGATAGTAGATAGTAATAAATGTGATATGTATGATGATGCCTCTAGCACTCTGCTCAGTCCTTTCCACCTTAATCTCTAGCTACCCTCTACCCCTGCACTATCCACTGCCCCACTGCACTCCATACCCTAATAATCATCCCTCTCCCTCTTGCTACCCATTACCCCTGCATCCTTCCTTGCCCTGCTGCACTGTATAACCCTTGTGGTTTAGTGCTTCTTTTTTATTATAATAAGTCCTCCAGAAGTTTTCAAAACTTCTCCATAATAAATATATCCAAGTGTTGCACTTGTCTTACCCGAAACAGGATTAGTAGGCTGTGGAGCCCAGAAGCAGGTAGAGCACTTAACTGATATTAGGAAGGCAGATGGGCCTTATTGTCCTGGTCATGTTGACAGGTTCAGAAAGTCTCAGGAGTGCTACATCATTAGCCAAGGTCTTCTGGTCGAATTGTTCATGGAGGATGATTCTAGAGACCTTCCTCACCTCACGTCCTACCTCAGTCTCCAGGGATACATCGTAGCTCCCAAGCCACACTAACAGTTTGTGGACTGGCAGCCTACAGACACGTTAAATTTCAAGTTAAACTTATTAGAGGGGCAGCCTTTTATGATTGGCATTTTTTTGTGTGTAAATCTTTATGAAATTATGTCATGAACAAATCGACATTACACCTTTATGCATAATGGGCATCTTTCTACACCTCTAGATTTAAGTTACCCTACTCTAGCTATGTAAATAAGGTACTGTAATGTAACTATTTGCTATTTTTGTTTAAATATCCATGAAAAAGGAACTTTTAGATTAAAAGATGGCCACAGGAAATGTCACCCATATATTTAACATGCTGTGTATGCTTTTGTACAGAATCAACAAAAAACGTATTTTTCCTTTAAAAGCGCAGAATTAGTATTATAGTAACGTGTAGGTCAATTAGCAGCTACCATCCTGTTTATGTCATAGGAAAAGAAATGCAGTGGAAGCTAGTGAGTAAATAAATTTTAGTAGTGACGTTACACTAACAAGCTCAGCCTCTGATAAGGAAAACATTCTTGCAGGACTTAGTTGAACTAATGCTACGAATATATTGATTAACAGCCGTCATAAAAGCTCCTTTCCAATCTCTTAAACATTCACAGTTAAGAGCAATCCCAGGGTAGGTTGGTGACAACGGGGCTAAATTACGAGGAAGCGCTATACCATAAAGATAGCAAAGCGGAACCAGTGGCTTATACACTGGCCTGGAGTTTTACGACTTCCCTGCCACGAGTTCTAACCCTTACCCATACCGTGGTTTATTCTAGAGAAACTAAAATTACCATACTTTAAGTGTACAACATACTGGCAAGGAAGCACTTACTCTAACGTTAGCTTGAACTAGGTTACATTTTGACTGAGTGATTCAAATTTGGACAAAGTGAGAAATTTAAATAAAATGGTAAGAAGCAATCCCATAGTTTAAAAAAATGGGCGAACTGATCAAGTAAATTTGCAAATTTGGCTTTTAGTGGATACATCATACACACAGTTTAAGACGTGCAACACCTGGATAACTAATAGGGGAAGAAGTTACAATGATCACTAACTTACACATAAGCACAATGAGCAGCAGTAAGCACAAAATGTCTGTTGATGAGGGATGCTCCACAAAAGGCGGACTTTGATGGAGCGTGAACCAGTGCTACTTGCCAAGGCCAGTCCCCAGAGGTAGACAACCTTCCCCCAAGGATCCTCGCCTGGGCACTGTTGATGCCACAACCTTAATCAAGAAAGGAGATTATATAAATATTATATATAAAATAATAAAATATAATATAAAAATATATATATATATATAAATATATATATAAATATAAAATATATATATAATTAAATATATATATATATATAAAAACACATACATAAAACACACACACACACACCCCACAACACCACACACACACACACACACACACACACACAAACAACACACAACACACACACACAACACCACACACACCCCACACACACACACACACACACACACACACACACACACACGACACACACACACACACACACACACACACACACACACACACACACACACACACACAAAACACACCACACACCTCGCCCGCGACAGAAAAACAAGAAGAAAGGACTTACACTAAAAGAGAGGGTACAGAGACGCAAGGAGGAACGAGAAGCAATGAAAATGAGCAGGACCCAGACACAGGAGGAAGGGCAAACACACCCCACAGAATCTCCCACCAAAAGACCCCACCCGCGACATTCCCAAGCAACTGAGCAACCTATACTACAACCCACTCACTGTTCCCTCTGCCCCCAAAACCCCTCATATCACAAACCTCACCCCAACAGCTGTCCCCGTCCCTACCCCCACCAACACATACCCCACCTACAACCACAGCCCCATATAGGCCCCCACCAAGGCTCTCGCTCCCCCAAAACCCCCAAAATACTTGCATGACCACAATGATAGAAAAGAAACTAAAGGTTTGGTACACAAACGCCCGGGTGGAATAACGAATAAACAAAGAGGAGTGGAATGAAAGAATCAGTGAAAAATCCCGACATCATAGCAGTCACAGAAACAAAACTCGCTGAGACAATACAGACACATCTTCCCAACAGGATATCAGATCCGAGGAAAGATAGAAGGAGTAGGGGGGAGGAGGGGTTGCACTGCTCATAAAACACCAATGGGGAATTTGAGGAAATGGAAGGGATGGACATGATTGGAGAAAGAGACTACATTGTAGGTACAATTCAGTCCGGAGAACAAAAAAGTAGTCATTGGAGTGAAAGTATAACCCACCACAGAACTGGGAGGAGGCCAAGAGAGGGGTTCGAAGAAAACAAAAAGGGTGATGGTGGACACACTGGTGAGGTGGCAAGAAGAGCTCACTCGAGCAGAGCAAAGTTACTGGGAATGGGCGATTTCAACCACAGGGAGATCGATGGGAAACTTGGAGCCACATGGGGGTCCCGAAACATGGAGAGCCCAAAATGATGGTATGTGGTACTTGAAAACCTCATGCATCAAACATGTCAGGGACACAACCAGAGAGAGAGGGGAGGATGAGCCAGCAAGACTGGATCTTGTGTTCACCCTGAGCAGTTCAGACATCGAGGACATCACTTACGAGAGGCCCCTTGGAGCTACGATCATGTGGTTTCTGAGTTTTGACTATATAGTAGAGTTACAAGTGGGGAAGGTAACAGGAACTAAGGGACAGGCCAAACTATAAAAGGGGGACTACACAGGTATGGAAACTTCCTGCAGGAGGTTCAGTGGGACAGAGAAATGGTAGGAAAATCAGTAAACGAGATGATGGAATATGTGGGCAACAAAGTGCAAGGAGGCAGAGGAAAGTTTTGTTCCCAAGGGAAACAGAAATAATAGGAAGACCAAAACGAGTCCTTGGTTTACCCAAGGTGTAGGGAGGCAAAAACTAAGTGCAACAAGAATGGAAAAGGTACAGGGGCATAGGGACCCAGGAAAACAAGGAGATTAGTAGAAGAGCCAGAAACGAGTATGCGCAGATAAGGAGGGAGGCCCAGCGACAGTATGAGAACGACATAGCATCGAAAGTCAAATCTGACCCGAAACTGCTGTATAGCCACATTAGGAGGAAGACAACAGTCAAGGACCAGGTGATAAGGCTGAGGAAAGAAGGTGGAGAACTCACAAGAAACGATCAAGAGGTATGTGAGGAGCTCAACACGAGATTTAAGGAAGTATTTACAGTAGAGACAGGAAGGACTCTGGGGGGACAGACCAGATGGGGACACCAACAAGGAATACACCAACAAGTGTTGGACGACATACATACAGATGAGGAGGAGGTGAAGAAACTGCTAAGGGACATCGATACCTCAAAGGCAATGGGACCGGACAACATCTCTCCATGGGTCCTTAGAGAGGGAGCAGATATGTTGTGCATACCACTTACCACAATCTTCAACACATCCCTGGAAACTGGGCAACTACCTGAGGTATGGAAGACGGCAAATGTAGTTCCCATTTTCAAAAAAGGAGACAGAAAAGAGGCACTAAACTATAGACCTGTGTCATTGACGTGTATAGTATGCAAAATTATGGAGAAGATTATCAGGAGGAGAGTGGTGGAGCACCTGGAACGGAACAGGAGTATAAATGCCAACCAGCACGGATTCACGGAAGGCAAATCCTGTGTCACAAACCTTCTGGAGTTTTACGATAAAATAACAGAAGTAAGACAAGAGAGAGAGGGGTGGGTTGATTGCATCTTCTTGGACTGCAAGAAGGCCTTTGACACAGTTCCTCACGAGAGATTAGTGCAGAAGCTAGAGCATCAGGCGCATATAACAGGAAGAGCACTGCAATGGATCAGAGAATACCTGACAGGGAGGCAACAACGAGTCATGGTACGTAATGATGTATCACAGTGGGCACCTGTGACGAGCGGGGTCCCACAGGGGTCGGTCCTAGAACCAGTGCTATTTTTGGTATATGTGAACGACATGACGGAAGGGTTAGACTCAGAAGTGTCCCTGTTTGCAGATGATGTGAAGTTAATGAGGAGAATTAAATCTGATGAGGACCAGGCAGGACTTCAAAGAGACCTGGACAGACTGGACACCTGGTCCAGCAAATGGCTTCTCGAATTTAATCCTGCCAAATGCAAAGTCATGAAGATAGGGGAAGGGCACAGAAGACCACAGACAGAGTATAGGCTAGGTGGCCAAAGACTGCAAACCTCACTCAAGGAGAAAGATCTTGGGGTGAGTATAACACCGAGCATGTCTCCGGAAGCACACATCAATCAGATAACTGCTGCAGCATATGGGCGCCTGGCAAACCTGAGAACAGCATTCCGACACCTTAGTAAGGAATCATTCAAGACACTGTACACCGTGTATGTCAGGCCCATACTGGAGTATGCAGCACCTGTTTGGAACCCGCACTTGATAAAGCACGTCAAGAAACTAGAGAAAGTACAAAGGTTTGCAACAAGGTTAGTTCCAGAGCTAAGGGGAATGTCCTATGAAGAAAGATTAAGGGAAATCGGCCTGACGACACTGGAGGACAGGAGGGTCAGGGGAGACATAATGACATATAAAATACTGCGTGGAATAGACAAGGTGGACAAGGACAGGATGTTCCAGGGAGGGGACACAGAAACAAGAGGCCACAATTGGAAGTTGAAGACACAAATGAGTCAGAGAGATAGTAGGAAGTATTTCTTCAGTCATAGAGTTGTAAGGCAGTGGAATAGCCTAGAAAATGACGTAGTGGAGGCAGGAACCATACACAGTTTTAAGACGAGGTTTGATAAAGCTCATGGAGCGGGGAGAGAGAGGGTCTAGTAGCAGCCGGTGAAGAGGCGGGGCCAGGAGCTAGGACTCGACCCCTGCAACCACAAATAGGTGAGTACAAATAGGTGAGTACACACACACACACACACACACACACACACACACACACATACACCACCCTCCCCTCCCCCGTTCACCCCAAACCCTCCCCACCCCTCCCCACTCAGCTCCCAAATAGCCACAGTTCCTCCACTACTTCCCCCCCCCCCCCCACACTCTGACACACACACTACTAACCTAACATACAGAACTACATAGGTTTCCCACTCTGAGGCAATCAGGATAAAACAAAAATGGGTTGCCAGAGAGCAACAAGAAAAACCAAGGGACAGGAGGAGGAAAATGCAAAGGAAGATTGGGCAGCAGAGCTCATAAAAAGGGATCATGAATGGGAAAAGAAACTAGAAGAACTTAGCATGAGAATGGAAGAGAGGACAGATATGGAAAGCAGGAAGTGGAGGTGCATGTCAAAGCAGCAGAAGCTAGGATACAGAGTTTAGAAGAGGAATTGAAAAATCTGAAACAGCCTAAAGAACTAAAGAACATTTTGGGATTGACAACAGAGACTGCTACCTCAGCCACAAATAAGGGGACTGTAGGGAAAGAAGGGGCACAACTGCATGGAGATGCTCTATCAGAGGAGACTGTAGCAAATGAAAGAGCTAAGCTTTATGTGGAGGCCCTAACAGACAACAACAGAGCCCAAGGAAAGCCGAGAAGGGAAAATGACAGGCCACTGAGCCCAAGTACATTAGCCAGTGAAACTGATGAAAGGAAAGCTGCAGTGGAGGAAACCAAATTAAATGAGGGGATACACAGGGATATGCAGTGGGAGAATGAAAGGGTGAGGTCAGTCTTTGTGTATGGGCTCCAGGAAGTCGAAGGGGAAACATATGAAGCAAGAAAACAAGGGGAAAAAAAGCAATTGAAAGCATCATGAAAGCAATAGAAGACGATATGACCCAGCTGGAAAATTTTCAGAGAATAGGGGGGTTTGTAAAAAAAAGAACCCGGCCAGTGAGAGTGACCTTCAAGGCAGAAGCGACTCGGACCAGGATACTGCAGGAGAAAGCACGATTAAGGGACATGACGGCGTACAGGAGGGTGTATCTCGACCGCGACAGAACACAAGAAGAAAGGAAGAAACAGAGATGGTACAAAGGCGAAAGGAGGAAAGAGAGGGGATGGAGAAGACAGACAGGAGATCCCAGACCCAGGAAGAAGATCTAATACAGCCTCCCTCACAACTTTCTATAGAAGCCTCCCAACCAGGTCAACCCCAGTGCAACCAAACACTAAATCAAAACACCCATGCCACATCCAATGCCCCCACCCACTACATTACAAACTTCACCCCCACAGCAACAACCCATAGTTCCTTACCAGGTCTCCCACTTCCCCAACCCCAATATACTTCCCAGACCACAGTCTTAGAAAAGAAGTTGAAGGTGTGGTATACAAATGCAGATGGAATAACAAACAAGTATGAGGAGTGGCACGAAAGAATCAAAGAGACATCCCCAGACATAATAGCACTCACAGAAACAAAACTCACCAGAATAATAACAGATTCAATCTTTCCATCCGGATATCAATCTTCAGGAAAGACAGAGGGAGGAGAGGGGAGGAGGAAGTTGCATGCTCATTAAAAACCAGTGGGTTTTGAGAAAATGGAAGGAATGGATGGAATGAGCGAAAGGGACTACTTAGTAGGAACAATCCAGTCTGAGGGACATAAGGTGATAATTGCAGTAATGTACAACCCACCACAGAACTGCAGGAGGCCAAGAGAAGAATACGATGAGAGCAACAGAGCAATGATCAACACACTAGCCGAGGTGGCCAGGAGAGCACACATGGGGGGAGCAAAGTTACTAGTTATGGGTGATTTCAATCACAAGGAGATTGACTGGGAAAACCTGGAGCCCCATGGGGGTCCCGAAACATGGAGAGCCAAGATGATGGATGTGGTACTGGAGAACCTCATGCATCAACATGTTAGAGACACTACCAGAGAGAGAGGAGAGGATGAACCAGCAAGGTTGGACCTTGTATTCACCATGAGTAGTTCGGACATCGAGGGTAATCATGTATGAAAGGCCCCTGGGAGCTAGTGATCATGTGGTTCTGTGCTTCGACTACATAGTTCAGCTCCAAGTGGAGAGAGTAGCAGGAATAGGCTGGGAAAAACCAAACTACAAAAGGGGGAACTACTCAGGCATGAGGAACTTCCTTCAAGACATTCAGTGGGAGAGGGAACTGACAGGAAAACCAGTACAAGAAATGATGGACTATGTACCAACAAAATGCAAGGAGGCAGAGGAGAGGTTTGTTCCCAAGGGAAACAGAAATAATGGGAAGAACAGAACGAGTCCTTGGTTCACCCAAAGGTGTAGGGAGGCAAAAACTAGGTGTACTAGAGAATGGAAAAGGTACAGAAGACAGAGAACTCAGGAAAATAAAGAAATCAGCCGAAGAGCCAGAAACGAATATGCACAGATAAGAAGGGAGGCTCAGAGACAATATGAAAATGACATAGCATCAAAAGTAAAGACTGACCCAAAGCTGTTGTACAGCCACATCAGGAGGAAAACAACAGTCAAGGACCAGGTAATCAGACTGAGGAAGGGTGATGGGAATTCACAAGAAACGACCGAGAGGTATGTCAGGAGCTCAACACAAGATTTAAAGAGGTATTTACAGTGGAAACCAGTAGGACTCCAAGAAATCAGAACAGGGGGGCACACCAGCAAGTGCTGGATGAGGTACATATAACCAAGGAGGAGGTGAAGAAGCTGCTATGCGAACTTGACACCTCAAAGGCGGTGGGACCAGACAACATCTCTCCATGGGTCCTTAAAGAGGAGCAGAGATATTGTGTGAGCCATTAACAAAGATCTTAAAACACATCATTTGAAACTGGGCAACTCCCTGAGGTATGGAAAATGGCAAATGTCAGTCCCAATTTTTAAAAAGGGAGACAGACATGTAGGCACTAAACTACAGACCTAATCTCTAACGTGTATAGTATGCAAGGTCATGGAGAAGATCATCAGGAGAGTGGTGGGGCACCTGGAAAGAAACAAGTGTATAATTGACAACCAGCACGGTTTCAGGGAAGGAAAATCCTGTGTCACAAACCTACTAGAGTTTTATGACAAGGTGACAGAAGTAAGACAAGAGGAGAGGGGTGGATCGACTGTGTATTTTTTGGACTGCAAGAAGGCTTTCGACACAGTTCCTCACAAGAGGTTACTGCAAAAGCTAGAGGACCAGGCACACATAACAGGAAAGGCACTGCAATGGATCAGAGAATATCTGATAGGGAGGAAACAACGAGTCATGGTACGCGACGAGGTGTCAGAGTGGGCGCCTGTGACAAGCGGGGTTCCACAGGGTCAGTCCTAGGACTGTGCTGTTCTTGGTATACGTGAACGACATAACGGAAGGGATAGACTCAGAAGTGTCCTTGTTTGCAGACGATGTGAAGTTAATGAGAAGAATCGAATCGGACGAGGATCAGGCAGGACTACAAAGAGATCTGGACAGGCTACAAGCTGGTCCAGCAACTGGCTCCTTGAATTTAACCCTGCCAAATGCAAAGTCATGAAGATTGGGAAGGGCAAAGAAGACCGCAGACACAATATAGTTTAGATGGCCAAAGACTGCAACCTCACTCAAGGAAAAAGATCTGGGGGTGAGTATAACACCGAGCATATCTCCTGAGGCGCACATCAATCAGATAACTGCTGCAGCATACGGGCGCCTGGCAAACCTACGGATAGCGTTCCGATACCTCAGTAAGGATTCGTTTAAGACTCTGTACACCATCTACGTCAGGCCCATACTGGAGTATGCAGCACCAGTTTGGAATCCACACCTAGTCAAGCACGTCAAGAAATTAGAGAAAGTGCAAAGGTTTGCAACAAGACTAGTCCCAGAGCTACGGGGATTGTCCTATGAAGAAAGGTCGAGGAAATCGGCCTGACGACAACTGGAGGCCAGGAGGGTCAGGGGAGACATGATAACGACATAAAATACTGCGTGGAATAGACGAGGTGGACAAAGACGGGATGTTCCAGAGATGGGACACAGACACAAGAGGTCACAATTGAAGTTGAAGACTCAGATGAATCAAAGGGATGTTAGGAAGTATTTCTTCAGTCAGAGTAGTCAGGCCATGGAATAGCCTAGAAAGTGATGTGGTGGAGGCAGGAACCATACATAGTTTTAAGGCGAGGTATGATAGAGCTCATGGGGCAGGGAGAGAGAGGACCTAGTAGCAATCAGCGAAGAGGCGGGGCCAGGAGCTGTGACTCGACCCCTGCAACCACAAATAGGTGAGTACAAATAGGTGAGTACACACACACACACACACACACACACACACCACACACACACACACACACACACACACACACACACACACACACACACACACACCCTAAGATGAGAACCCAGTCAAGACATAACTAGAATTTCGACAACTCTTATCAAAATTAGATACACCACACTGTGGCCGAAAACTTAGGCCTCTGTCTGGCATTAGACTTGTCAGGCAAGATGGCTTTCCTCTCATAATTATGCATGCTTTATGAAGTATATAAATGGTATATAATACCGACAAGTTGATGAGCAAGACATGCGCAACAAGTAGATTAGATTTTGCCACCGAAGTGGCTAGTTTATTGTGCACCCCATATCCATCCTGTGGACGGTAGCGCGAGAGCATATGGATACACAAAAGGCCTAGGAACTAGGCCCCAAAGGGTTAACAGGAATACATATGGATTTATATCTACATATCTATAGTTCAGTTATCTGTTACAAGCAAATTTAGGAAATTTGCTTAGTATATCTGGTATCTTATTTTCATTAAGATATCTCGACATGTCACATAGGTTATTATACTGTGTGTCTGTATTCTTCAATAAGTGGACAATTAAGCACAGTGTTCAAGACAGTGACCATATGCCTGATCACATAATTTACATTTAGTTTGATCATCTGTGTGTCTCCCAAACTGCCAGAAGTACTTGTAACCAAGCCTAAGCCTGGTCACTACATCAGTCAGTCTGTTTCACATTGCAAGTTGCTCCATAAACATATCTACGTTCATGTTTTCATAGTGGGTTATAGATCTACTCAGGCTTCTAACCATTCCTATAACAATCATTTTCATTATTTACTTCTCTCCTAATATTCCTAATGCTAGACACAGTTATACCAAAGTTATATTCTACATTCTCCTTCTGGGTACTCTTCTTGGCTAACATATCAACTTTATCATGAAGGAGTAATCCAATGTGTGATGGGATCCATAGCAATTGTATATTAATTCCTTTGTCCCTAATTTTTGAGTATCTATACCTGGCTTCTCCAATGAGCATGTTGTTGGAGTCATTATACGAGTCAAGAGCCTTCAATGATGACGTAGAATCAGTAATGATGATAGAGTCAAGCTCAGTGTCATAGGTTAGCTTTAGCGCCATTAGGATTGCAAACAATTCAGTTTGCAGTGTAGACGCCCAGTTGTTAATTCTTATGCCTAACTCAACAAATTTATTATCGTTTTTAACAAGGGAGGTGGCAACAAGAGCAGATGCAGCCCTGCCAGAAGACTCCTGTTTAGATCCATCAGTGTATATAACTTGTGATAACTTATTACTACCAGCTAGGTGAGAAATTTCTTCTTGAGCAGTTTCTCTAACAAGAGATTTAAGGAAGGGATTACTAGCAATGAGCTTCTTGGAAGGGACTTGCAGGTATGAGATATTAAATGAACATATCTTCCACGGAGGGGTGAAATGCTCTTGTTGCCTACAGTGATACAGTTCATGTAGGTTATAAAATTTAATGCAATTGCACGTTTTCACAATCCATTTAGATCTGTGTGTATTTACCTCTAGACACTTGGTAAGATTCATTGTGACAGTGGTTCGTTTCTCAACATTCTAATACCGAGTACAGTGTTAATCTCAATAATCCTATCACTGATACTATAAATACCAAGCTCCTTCCTCATGTTAAGAACTTTTGTAGATCTGGGACAGCCAAGAATAATCCTGAGAGCTTCATTTTGCATTAACTCCAAGGGTCGGAGAAAACTTTCTCTAGCTAATAACATGGGAGCAGCATAATCAATTAAGGACCTAACATAGGTTATGTACATCATTCTTACGATTCTCACATTAGCACCATAGTTGGGGTTGTAGCCAGCAACAGCTTTGAGAGCATTTAGCCTAGCTTTGCATTTCTTGTTTAGTTGTGGTATAGTGGATTTGTTAAAGGGTACATCTACACCAAGATATCTAAGTTTTAACGTAGCTAATGATTTCACCCTGCAAATAGATGGGTGGGGTATGTCGTTTGCTTGTTAATATCTTTGTTTTAGAGGAAGATATTATGAGGCCTAGTCGATTACAAATTGCTTGAACTTCATTAAGAATGGTATTCATCTTCTTATGCCCTGTTGTATGGATCATGATATCATCAGCATAGCTTATAGCTATATGTTTAGGTGAGGCAGGTAGAGCATTTAGGAGAGCATTAATCAGAATATTAAATACCATGGGACTAAGAACTCCTCCCTGCGGTGTACCTAAAGACATTTCTTTAGAATCACTTCTGAAGCCTTGGTAAAGGACAGAGGATACTCTATTTGACAGGTATCCTATTATCCAGCAGAGTAAGCTACCACCAATATTCATTTTGGCTAGTTCATGTAGTATAACGGTTCTGTTCTCAATATCAAATGCAGATTTTAGATCAAGGAAAGTGGTAAAACTAGTAGAGGTGTGTGCAGTGAGAAAGGTGGAAATACAGTTCCGCACACTTACCTTTCATGAACCCATAGAGGTAGGGGGAAAGTTGGTGTCTGATTCTGTAGTACAGTCTGTTAAGTATCATTCTTTCAAAAGTTTTACAAAGACAACTAGTTAAGGAGATCGGTCTAAATGTATCAGGCTGTTGGGGCTTAGGGATAGGCACAATGAGACTATTGGTCCAGGAAGTAGGAAGAACGCCCTCAATGTAATTGAGATTATAGTGCCAACAAAGGGTTATCAGGCACGTGCCTTAGAGTTCTGAGAATATCATAGGTTATACCATCCTTTCCAGGAGCAGTTGATCGACCTTTAGTTAATGCATTATCTAATTCATACTCAGTAAAGAGGCAATCACTCTCATCAATATTTTGGCTCACAAAATTAATCAGTTTCAACATTTCTTCAGAAGTACTTTTAAATTTTTTCTAATACGAGATGGAAGGTTTTCATGCCTGGATGTTTTGGACCAGTCATTTATGAGGTCATTTGCATTTTCAAGAGGAAAGGGATGAGCAACATTGCCAGTCTTTCCTGGTTATTTTATTTATACCTTTCCAAGCCAAACTTAAAGGGGTGGACCTATTTAATCCACTAACAAACTGTTCCCATTCCTGTTGCCTAAGTTCTTGCTTTCTGTTCCTTGCATTTGTTAGTGCAGCTTGGAACGTTCTGAGCAGGTCTGGGGTTCTACATTCACGGTATTACCTGGAGTTTACCTGGAGAGAGTTCCGGGGGTCAACGCCCCCGCTGCCCGGTCTGTGACCAGGCCTCCTGGTGGATCAGAGCCTGATCAACCAGGCTGTTACTGCTGGCTGCACGCAAACCAACGTACGAGCCACAGCCCGGCTGATCAGGAACCGACTTTAGGTGCTTGTCCAGTGCCAGCTTGAAGACTGCCAGGGGTCTGTTGGTAATCCCCCTTATGTATGCTGGGAGGCAGTTGAACAGTCTCGGGGCCCCTGACACTTATTGTATGGTCTCTTAACGTGCTAGTGACACCCCTGCTTTTCACTGGGGGGATGTTGCATCGTCTGCCAAGTCTTTTGCTTTCGTAGTGAGTGATTTTCGTGTGCAAGTTAGGTACTAGTCCCTCTAGGATTTTCCAGGTGTATATAATCACGTATCTCTCCCCCGCCTGCGTTCCAGGGAATACAGGTTCAGGAACCTCAAGCGCTCCCAGTAATTGAGGCGTTTTATCTCCGTTATGCGCGCCGTGAAGGTTCTCTGAACATTTTCTAGGTCAGCAATTTCACCTGCCTTGAAAGGTATATGCTTTACCAATCCTCCTAGCTGCATGTGTTAGATTGCGTAGCTGTGGATCACTATAGTATTTACATTGGTTTTTATTGTTATTTATAGTGGAGGGTCTATGTTTCCTATTCCTGCCCACTTGATCTGTGAGAACACTCTCAATAGTGGTAATTAAATCATTAAATTTTTGTGCCAATGGGCTCGTAATTCTTATCCCATTGATCCAAGTGATTAATAAAGCTGTCTCTGTGTTCTGGTTTGAGAATAAGTTTCCTCCTTCTGTATTTAGCTCCTTGATTGCTGGAGATGTGATCAAGATTGACTGTTAGTCTTGGGAAGTGATCAGATAGAAAATCATCAACTATGACAGTCATGCATCGTATATGATGTATTAAATCCAAGACACAGATCTAGTATGCCGCCACGTATGTGAGTAGGCTCAGTAGTACATGCTCATTTAGCAATTTCACTAGTTTAGTTCCATTGGTGTTTGTTCTTTATTGACGAAAAGTTTCGCCTACTCTGCAGGATTCATCAGTCTAATGCAGAGATGAATTACAATCTGGAGGCAGGACAGTGGAGAGGTAGTTTGATATCATCAGTTTCTCGGTCTTTTGGGGAGATGATCAGTCTCTCGGCCTAAAGCAGAAGCACGATGCCAGACATCCCGGAAAGTGAGATGCAGCAGCTTGAGACGAGTCATTTGTTTACACCATTAATGTGGTTATTCCTGTCCGACAGTAATCTCTTGGGACAGAATTATTCTACTCCTAACCTACTGGTATGACCTACTTACTACTAGCGAGTGCCGCATACTGTCTCCATTATAAAAGTCTTCATCCTCGTGCTTCTACTTCATAGATATTAAGGCTGAAAGACTGACCACCTCAAATAATTTCACGTCTAACTGTTTTCTGCAGTGGATGATAAAGCCACTAGTTGGCGAACTCTACACATTAAAAATACCATTTTTCACATATACGTGTCTTATTCGCTAATGAACTGAGGAAACTTTGCTAATCGTAGCTACAGGACAAAAATTTCATACCCGTCAATTCCCTGCTTGATCATATTCAATAATTGTATCGCCTCCATGATCTTTTTTTCCAGGCTGGTAAGACTTGGCATGGAATGGTCCTCCGTGATAAAAACCGAGTGCAACATTTAGGTATTTATTACCAAATAACGTCGAATGGGCAAATACAACACTGGAGACGGGAAAAACTACAGTGACGAGTCACTGAGTCCTGATAGGTAGTTTGTCCGTCGGCTGGGAGATTGATTACTTATAAAGGCTGAGTAACTCATCAGCTCAAAAGTCATTTCTACTGTTTGTTGCCATATTCGACTAAGCTTTCAGCCTCCTGCGCGAGCGAAACTTTTCAGTAATGAAGATACTGTAGTGTTGTACTTTTCGGTATTTAATATCACAGGAGGATCCTCTATGCTCATTGTCTTCTGAGCTTTTGTATCGCCTCTTCACTCTTAACTAAAACAAATGGCTGCCCATGGGAAGATTGACTAGAATGCAAGTTACATAGGTGAGCAGCATTCACCCTATCTACATGGGTGTAGATTACCAAACAAGGTCAAAATATGTATTTTCAATTAAGAAATTTTGATATACTGTATTTCACAAAAGATTAAAGGAAGATTCCTTCCCTCCTCAAGGGGCTCTCCTGAACATAGTCCTCCAAGTATACTTGCTTTTTTTCACGTTTCTGAAGATTCCCTAACCCAAGTTAAATTGGCTAATTGCCTTTTCAATATCTCTAAGATTAAACCTGACGTTCAGATCTGTCGTCAAAAATGCTTTTATTTTATGGCTAAGTGGTATTGTTTAATTTTTACAAACTTCAATTTATGTGGAAATTTCCCCGCCTAAATTCAAAGGTATAGTTTTATGCTGAGAAGGGCTCTTTATCTAAGGCAGAAGAGCTATCCTCACATTCCCAAAACACTGAGTGACCCCTGAAAGCTCAACACTCTCGTAAAGCTAATTTTATTAGGTTCAAGTACAATATTAAACAATAACTAGCACCACCCACTATTTCACTGTCTTATGAAAATACACTTATATGACCAGTACACTGTTGCTAGATTAATCCAAATTTTGAACCATAATTCATTTTACCTACCTAGGGCATCGTAGTCGATTTGTTTATCTTCAATGCTGTCATTTTTACTCTTCGTTTCAATTTGGTCTTCCATTTTCATTTTCTGTTCATGTTCCACCATGAACTGGTCCTGGTGTGTCTGGATTACATTCATTAATAGGTCTGTGCTATTACTTAATTTAAAAACAACCAGGAGTTCACGGATTGTATCTTCGTCATACCCAAACTGTTGCAGCTGAATGTTCAACATTTGTAGCATCTGTGAGTTCTCAAAATCCAAAGTTTGTTTCTCTTTGTCACTGTGTCCGCTAACACCGCGCGTTAACACACTCGAATGTGAACGATGCCCTTGGTTCTGCACCTCTGAAGCATTATCTTCGTAATCAGGTGGAGGAAAAACCAGGTCGAGGTCATGTTGAGGGATGACCCTAGACAGGCCTGCAGGAGGGATGACCCCCATGTGACTTGGGACAGCCAGCATCAGCCACAGAACAAGACCACTCCCAACACATGGCGTCATAGTCCTACAAAAATACCTGACTAAATATTGCAATTTATAATATTTTTTTATTTTCCCAATCCAAGGAAATTATATAACAAATTAACAATCAGGCTCAGACTCCTCTATGAACTTAATACATTAAGGGGTTTGGCGAAGTTAGGTGTGTCAAATTCAATTTTTGTAAAACTTAACTAGGCTGACTTTCTCAGCCTAATTTAACAAAGAAACGGTAACTTCTTACCTTACTGTAGTAGATATAACTTCGCTCACAATACAAGTAATAATTGTAGGATAAGTCTCTTCACTGAAATTATCCAAGGAAAGATGCCACGAACAATTTAGGATGGAAAGCGATCATAAACGACAATTTCCATATATTTCATCCACTCACCCTTGTTAATACTTAAGAAAATTATGTAATCTCCAACGAAATTTACTGTATAGCACTACAAAAATAAACAGACTTTTTTGAAAGACATTTTGAGGTATTAAGAACAAATAAATTGTCGACACAGTATGACTACTCAAACCTCCAGGTATACCACTAGTTGCAACATAATATATATCGATGTAACGCCAACAAATATCCTTCAGATTTTTACGACTCTTGTGTAGTATCAGACGATTCAAGAAACAGATTCCCAGACAGTTATGGACAGAGCAGCGAGCGCGGCGTCCTCCTAGTCAAGAACTCATTGTATAACTAGTGGTGCGGGTGGTCAACAACACACAGCAAGAACCCTCAACCCAGGCACTGGTAATGGGTTAACAAAATATGTTTAGGCAACTTAAGTCTTGTTTGAAAAGCGTGTTCAGTCCCTAGATGGTGCTTGCGACCCAGGCTGGAGAATACTTGTAGTGCCTCTTGCATGTGTTTCAGGGGACTCATCTCCTCCACGACCCGGTCCCAGATCATGTCTTCATATTGATGTGCTTATCAGTTAGCCTGTTGGTGCTGGCTGCACGCAGGCAATCATGGATACAACAGCTTGGTTGTTCAGGATTTTTCCTTGAGAACTTAGATTCCTCTCAAAGATGAGGGATTTATCGGATACTCACTATATATCTGAAGAGAGTGTTGGCAATTCTTGAAACTTTGTTTGAAGTGAGTTCTTATTATACTTATTACATCCCTGATTTTTTTGTGAGGAAAATTTTCTCCCTTTGTCATGCCTTTCAATCTTGTATACCTTGTAAGTAACAGATTTGGAAGTAATCCCTTTACTTACAGTTTTCATATTTATGGGGAAGCGCTATAGTCATATATGGGAATGAGAGGCAATTAGTTTAGTTCCAAGGAAAGGGAGGCCAGGTCTAATTCCTTGCATCAAGAGCCCTTAACCGGCATCAAGGAACCTCCCTTGAGGGAGCCTTGCACGAAGACCTCCCTCACCATCAAAGAGCTTCCTATGAAAGCCCAATCCGTCAAGCATCTTCCAAGTGTAAATTATGAAACCTTTCTCTCGCCTATGTTCCAGAAGAACAAACTGAAGAATTTTCATAAGTGCCTAGTATCTTAGGGCTTTAATTAAATTTATGCAGCCAATAAAATTTTCTACATTTTTTTCAGATTTGCAATTCGGGAAGCCGTCAATGGAAGTATGGAAGTGTTAAAGCACGTCTTAAAAGTGCCGACATTGGTTCGACAGTAGTACCTATTTTCTTTTTAATGCTCCTAGGTTATCTAGTCTATCATTTTTTCATGGAGCCGTGATAAAAACATTACTATGTTCCCAAAACTTAAGATCCTTCCTCAATTTTGGTAAATGTTTTTTTTTTTATAGATGATCAACTATTACTATATTGCAGCCATCCTCTTACCACACAGACACACAGCACTGTTGTAAAAACAGTCAAATGGGTGGCTCTTGACTGAACTGTTGAAATGTGACTCTCATATGAGCCACATGCAGTGGCTGCCCATTTTCTGTTCACACAAAACTTTTTTTTTATCGTTTTTTATGTTAATAGTTTTACCCGTTGTATTATTATAATCAAAAGGAGGCGCTAAACCTACCAGGGTCATTTTCCCGTTGTAACGCAACCTAACTTAACATAATCCAACCTAATGTAGAAATGGGATAACCCTATGTGAAAGGGTACCTTAATTATTAGGAGGGTAAGTAAGTTTATTCAGGTATACACAAATACAGTTACATAGATTATCATAGTGAATATTAAAATGGTATACAATACCGACAGGTTGTTAGGTAAGACATATGCAACAGTTAGGTATCTTTATTTCGAATTATTATTATTATTATAATCAAGGGGGAAGCGCTAAACCCGGAGGATTATACAGCGCCTGGGGGGGGGATGTGGAAGGCATTCAGGCTTAATTCGGGGAACTGGAGCACAGATCCAATTCCCTAAATCAAGAGCCCCTCACCAACATCAAGGAACCTTCCTTGAGGGGTCTTTATTTCGAAACGTTTCGCTTACACAGTAGGCTTCTTCAGTCGAGTACAGAACAGTTGATAGAAGACTGATTACATTGTCTTCACGTCTCTTCTATCAACTTTTCTGTACTCGACTGAAGAAGCCTACTGTGTAGGCGAAACGTTTCGAAATAAAGATGCCTAACTGTTGCATATGTGTCTTACCTAACAACATAGATTATCATACGTAGCAGTATATGTGTAAAGAACCTAGAATAACCCAAAAAAGTCAGAGTGATTTATTTCCATTGGGGTCCTTTTATTATTATAATAAAAAATGAAGCGCTAAACCTACAAGTGTGTAGAGATACACAGTTTATAGTTTGAGAGTTAAGATAAAGATCTTGGCCCCTACCTTCTCTGTATTGTTAAATTAACGAGGAAGCACTAATCATGTAGGAGTCATGTAGCATTTGGGAAATGGAAGGCATTCAGGTTTAATCCAAGGAAAAGGATAAATCTGATTCCTTGGACCAAGACCCCTCCCCAAGTCATGATGGTCTGTAGGCTGGTTGGTTAATAGCTTTTAAAGTCTAGCTACTACACGAGGGTTATTAAGGCTGTATATCACATGCTCATTACCAATCAAGAATACTTTAATCCATGAAATACTGATTAAAGTGAACTTTTAGTGTATATATATCATAAAATATGTGTCTAGGTAAGCAGCATTTCCCAACCTGTGATTCACAAAGATAGTTATTATTATTATTACAGTGGACCCCCAGTTATTGGCCGTAATCCGTTCCAGAACGACGGCCGATAACCGAAATGGCCGAAAACCAAATTAATATTTCTCATAAGAATTAATGGAAATACAATTAATCCATTCCAGACAAAAATATTCACAAAAAATAATATTTTTTTAACAATTATGTAAGTATTACATACCTTTATTGAAGGCTAATGTTGGCTTCTGGAAGATAGGGAAGAGGAAAGAGGGAGGAGTTAGTGATTGGAAGGGATATCCCCCTCCATAAAGACTTTAGGTAGCAAAGCCTTCTCTTGGGTTACTTCCTTTCTTTGTCTTTTAATGCCACTAGGACCAGCTTGAGAGTCACTGGACCCCTGTCTCACAAAATAACTGTCCAGAGTGCTCTGTTTCTGGCGTCTCTTCAAGATTTTTCTGAAGTGGGACAGGGTTTTGTCACTAAACATGTTGCAGATATGGCTTGTTTCAGCTTTGTCAGGGTAGTGTTTCTCTACAAAAACTTGCACCCTAGTCCACATTGCACACATCTCTTTAATCTCTGAAGAAGATACCTCCTTCACTCCCTCTTCCTCCTCCTCTGAAGCAAGTTCCTCAGCTGCAGTCTGTTGCTGTTCAAGTTGAAGCTCGGTTTAATAGAATGAAGTTTGTTACCGAGCAGAGTTGACCAACGTTGTTGCCAACGGGTGTGAAGGTGGGTAGCTATTACAGCAAAATAGTCCAGAAATGGAACACCTCTATATGAAATTGGTAGGTCATGTACTGCTGACCGCGCAGCAGTGTCTGCCTGTTCATTGCCCTGTATGTCAACATGACCAGGGACCCAACAAAAAACAATATCTTTATGCCTGGTAGAGATACGGCATAGCCAAAGTTGGATACGGAGAACTAGGGGGTGAGGTGTATCAAATTTCCGTATAGCTTGTAGAGCACTAAGGGAGTCTGAGACAACCACAAATGATGACACAGGCAAAGATGCAATACAAATATGTGCTGCAAGAATGGCATACAATTCAGCAGTAAAAATGCTAGCCAAAGATAGTAAATGCCCTCGCACGATGCTGTCCTGAAACACTGCTGAGAATCTGACGCCATCAGAAGACTTAGAGCCATCTGTGTACACTGCGATGGCATGAGAATGAGAGTGGAAGTGGTCAAGAAAAAGAGAGTGGGAAGCCACCATAGGCAGTTGGGCTTTCAAGAAAGGGAGTGAGAAAGAACAGACCCGAGCAGCTGGAACTTCCCAGGGGGTTAGGAAAAAGTGAGATGCTACATGAACATATAAAGGTGGTAACTGGAGGGAAGACAAGAGCAAACGTAGGTGAAGAGAGAAGGGACGGAGCAAACAGGGGCGGCGAACAAATAAAGAATGTCTACTAATATCGGTGACCATTCTATAAATGGAAGGACTTCAGAGATCGTGAGAGTGTACATAGTAGCGAAGGCAATGGGCATCACGGCGATCAGACAAGGATGGAACATTCGCTTCTGCATAGAGGCTCTCAATGGGAAGAGCAAAAAGCACCAAGGCATAAACGTAATCCTTGGTGATGGATGGGGTTAAGGCTAGCGAGAGTAGCAGAAGCTGCTGAATAGATCTGGTCACCATAATCGAGTTTCGATAAAACGAGGGCTGAATGTAGGCAATGGAGAGTTCGATGATCAGCTCCCCATGAAAGATGAGCAAGGGTTTTAAGAAGGTTCAGCCGGCTGTGACAAGTTGCCTTCAGAGAGGTAATGTGAGGTTTCCAGGATAACCAACGGTCAAAGAGAAGGCCTAGAAACCTGACTGTATCACGTTCAGAGATACGGGAGCCATAGAGGTACAAAGGATGATCGAAGATGACAGAGCATCTAATGAAAGTAATTTGGTGGGTTTTGGTGCTGGAAAATTTAAACCCATGTGTGGTGGCCCAATTGGAAACATGGTCGACCGCATGCTGGAGAGAAACTGTAATGAGGCGACAGTCAGCGCCTGCACAAGCAATAGCGAAGTCATCAACATAGAGTGATGACCAAATATTGGATGGAAGAACAGAGGCCAAATCACTTATAGCAAGGAACAGAGCTTTTCACCGTAGCCGCCTCAGACTTTACTCTGTTGACTACTACTCTTTGTGTTCCGTTTGTGAGGAAATTATAGATCCATCTACCAACTTTTCCTGTTATTCCTTTAGCACGCATTTTGTGCGCTATTATGCCGTGGTCACACTTGTCGAAGGCTTTTGCAAAGTCTGTATATATTACATCTGCATTCTTTTTGTCTTCTAGTGCATCTAGGACCTTGTCATAGTGATCCAGTAGTTGGGACAGACAGGAGCGACCTGCTCTAAACCCCTGTTGCCCTGGGTTGTGTAACAATGGAAAACAAGCGAAATGTTTGGATGTATGAGCAGAAGCTTCCTCAGCCACCGAGAGACAAAGCCAAGCTGATGTGCAAGCGGTCCCAGCTGATGGATGGACGTGTCCCAAATGGCCGATCGCTGAATTAACGGCCGATAACCGGGCGCTGAAAAACCGGCCGATAACCAAGTTGGCCGATAACAGAACCGGCCAATAACCGGGGGTCCACTGCATTAAAAACAGGTGGCCAACACAGTTATGCAGCACAGGGGAAAGTCAGTGTCAGTGGTGTTGAGGGTTAGTACTGTGGAAACTATTATTATTATAATCAAGGGGGAAGCACTAAACCCATAGGATTACATAGTGCCTGTGGGGGGAATGTGGAAGGTATTCAAGCTTAATTCAGGGAACTAGAGCACAGATACAATTCCCTAGATCACAGGCCCCTCACCAGCATCAAGGAACCTTACTTGAGGGGAGTACTGTGCAAAATGAGTGATAGCTGGGGGAAGTTGGTTAGTTTCTGTTAAAATTTTAAGTTGTAGTCTACATTAGTGGGAATTTCAGAGAAACCTCCCTATGGAAGATGAGCAGGTCAGGGACAGCAGAACTAGCATGAGGAGCTATGAGTTCACTGCCTGTATCGAACATCAGAATATCTAGCAGCTCAGAAAAAAATAAATAAATAAAAAATAAAATAGAATTTAATCTGATTGAAGTATAATATAACCACTGTTGTATGTGAAGCACAGTGGGTTGTGGAGTTAAATTCTCACACACGAATGTACTCAAATGATTTTTTTCAGTGGATTAAATACAGTATTTGTTAAAAAATTTGTGCAGAGACTAGATTTGGGAAGGAAGTTGAGGTCTGAGGAGCACTTTCACCTGGGAGATCACTCAGTTCAGTGGTCCTGGCAATAAAAGTAAATATGAAACATACATAATAAAGCCAAAGTTAGACTACTGTACTAGCATGGCTAAAACACACAATACAAGGTGAATACACAAACCTGCACATGGAGAGAAGTGTATGATGACGTTTCGGTCTAACTTAGACCATTCAGTACAAAGTAAAATGATATGTATCATTTAAAACCCCATTAAATTGGCAGTGTCAAAAGCCTCAGCTAAAAGTTCCCAATGTTTTGTATACAGGCACCCAGGTAATCATAAAAACCATGACTTAAATGAAAAGTTCAACCTATAAGTTGAAGCTTTTGGAAAAATGAAATACAATTACCTTTCATTAATCACATCTTTGTATGCAAAACAATGCAACTTACAAGGCTTCATATTTAATACAGTAATTTAATTATTTTCATAATGGAGAAGCATTCGATCTGTTGTGGTCATTCAGCACCTCAGCAATGAAAGGCAGTCAGGTTTGATTCAAGGAAGGAAAGAGAAAGTCAAGTTGCTTAGATCAAGAGCCCCTCACTGGCATCAAGCTACCTCCTGAGGTGCATACAATATGACAATCAACTTGTCGGTTCTCTGAATCATTTACCAACATACAATATGATAAAACTCTGGAAAAGACAGCTTTACAATCTTCACAATAAATAAGGAAAATATTTCTGATAAAACTAAATTTCCAAGGAGTAATAATGCAAGAGTTCTACACAACATCCATTTTATTAGATCTTACATGTATACTCCGATATGACATCTTAAGAGTTATCCAGCCACACACGCAGACCAAAGCAGTTACCACATTATAAACAATAAAACTGTTACTTTAGATACACTACATTCAGTCTCCTTAAAAACACCTGCATCACATGTAAATAAAATGACCTAAAATTAACCTACAGTATATACCTTGTTAAATTCTTATTAAATCTCCAGATATATAAATGGGATATGTATAGTAAAATATTTTATACCTGTACTTTACTTCTTAACACTTATATAAAAAAAATCCTTTTGATTTACTTCCCAAATTTTAAAGAGTATTTTTAATGTAGTATCTGTTATGGATATGAGAAAAAAATATTTACCCTAGAGTGCTAGTGGTCTTAAATATGATAATAATTTTATCAAAACAGGTTTTCTTGAATTCACTCCAGTATATAGGGTTCCTTCACAGGGCCAATTTAAGAGCACCCATAACCTGTTGAAGCTACAGTGTTTGTTTGTATTCTCTGAAGGTGTGCATTATTACCCTCCATCACAAGAGTTATCAGCAATGCAATAAATGTAGCTTTGCAAACCTGTGCATTAATGATGTACCATGTTAGGAAAAAAGATGCATGTGCAACTAGTGAGATGTTTTAGGACAGCAACATTTCACTCTCCAGGAGCTTTGTCAAGCCAATCATTGGTTTGATAAAGCTCCTGGAGAGTGAAGCGTTACTGCAATACATTATTATTATTATAATCAAGGGGGAAGCGCTAAACCCGGAGGATTGTACAGCGCCTTACTACAATACAGTGTCTCTCTTATTAGTTGCACGTGTTATTTTACCTAACATACTGCTGATAATTCTACCAATATTCTTACAATGATGTACAATCTTAAAAAAAATTTAATACAGTACTGTATATGTTTTTTTATTAATACATTTCTATGCAAGTCAGTGCAAACCCATACATAAGCACTTACTTGAACTTGAATGATTTGTTGGTACACGTCCCGGCCCGGGTCTTTTCCAGAAGGTGACCTGACGAAAGCACTTACTATTGATCATTATCTACAATGAATTTATACTTTAAAGTGTAAAAAGAAAATAATTTCAGGGAGAAAAATTATAAACCAAAATATCAGTTTCAGAAAAAAATATTAGTTGCAATAAGTCTGTCTTAATTTAGGCACACTGAATCAATCAAAAACAGTTGTTCAATATAATTATCATGGAGCCTCACAATGTATAACTTACCTACATATGTTCTGCTATAACAACTTTAAAAGTTATTTCATTGAATTTTAGAAGAATTTACCCAAACAGATTTTTTCATATTTTTTCTCACTGACTGATCGATATATTCCCATGAATTAACATGGCATGAAGATTCATGATTTTTCACTAAACCTTATTTAGCAAACCAGCCTTGCTAAAATTTACACAACATAATTACTGGTATCTAGTATTATTTACTGTAACCTCAATGATATGTACAATTTTAATGATGTTCAAACTGATTACTGCAGTTGGAGCAAAAACAAATATAGTATATACCCAGATCGTTTGGTGAACTATCACGGTTTTCTAGGCAATGTCTACAAACTCTGATTGATTTTACAAATCTGAGGAATAATGTTTAAGTTGTTAAAAGCTTTAAGAGTTTTTACAAAGAGTGTGAGGTGCAGGTTAGCATATGTAGGAGAGAAGGTAGGTGGAGTACTGTATTTTACTGTAAAAGTAGGTCTTAGATAAGCATAATGTCACCATATATACTTGGATGATGACCAACAAACTCACTCTTATCACAGACAAAACATACTTCATGCTGTTTGGAAGCAGAGCCTTAAATATCCAACTTAATATACGTACTGATGAATGGTTCCCCTATTTCAAGACATACTGAGGGTAAATTTCTAGGTCTTCTCCTTGACTGTAATCTTAAATTTCATTCCTACATCCAGCATATATCCAAGAAAATTTCCAAATCAGTAGGCATCCTTTCAAAGACACAATACTATGTACCCTAAATGACACTTCTTACCCTATACAACTCATTAATATATCCCTACCTCACCTATGGTATTTATGCCTGGGGATCAACCACAGCCAACCACCTGAAACTTTTAATAACCCAACAAAAAGCTGCTGTGCAGATGATTGCCAGTTTCTGTGCTAGACAGCACACCCCACCACTTTTCAAAAGCCTGAACTTGCTAAATATATGAGACACTCATATTATTCTGCCTACTACACATACAGAACATTAAACTCCAATATAAACCCTCCACTTAAACTTCTCCTTGATAGCTACAACAGAACACACAGTCACAATACAAGGCATAAGGCACTCTTCGACATCCCTCATATCAGTCTCACACTATACAAAAATGCACTGCACATAAAGGGCCTGAAGATCTGAGATTCACTAGCTGAACTGGTAAAGGATCCCCTGACTACTACTTATAAATTTAGGACTTTGCTTAAAAATCATCTCATCTCTCAATACTAACCAAACCAACCAAAACAACTTCTAATTAACATATAGAAATCTTTATTGAAGAAATGTTTCTTCAATGAAGATTCCCATATGTTGCATAAGTGTCTCAATCTTCGGCTTGTCGGTTTTAAGCCATTTATCACACAACTTCTAATCAGTTATTATATTATATGAACTCTAGTCTGTTAAACATCTGCCAATCCATGAAATATTACTGTTTGAACCATTAACTGTAATATTGTTTTTATTATGTGCAACTTCAAGAATATTATTCTTATAAACCTCCACCTTGACTACCATGCATTAGTATTAAGATTAAATAAAGATTTTAATAAAAGTTAATCACTCTTATTTTGTCTAGATTTAAGTAGTTATTATGTACTAGGATTAGTCTGCCCGAAATGCCCCAGCATGATAGTAGCTTTTTTTGTACTTAGGAAATGGGAACAGAGGGTAGTCATGGCATTCCTGTTGCAGACACTGAAGATGGTTGTGAGTGATGGTCAGTGTGTTTTGCATCTTCATGTGAACATAGAAAAAACATAATGGGAGTAAAAAGTCTAAAGCTTTGAAAGATAGGACATCAAACTGGAGGGAGTACAGAAGAAGTGAGAATAATTAGATATTTGGATGTGCTGATAAATGGGTGTATGAAAGAAGCTCAATCAGAATACATGAGGGAAAGTACCTTGCCTGCATTCTGAAGAAGTCTTGACCTGTTCACTGCAAGCTAACTTCACCGATGGAGGCAGTGAAGATAAGCACATAGGAATATCTTATTTACTCCCTAGTATATTCATACAGCAAGGAAAGGTTTTAGGTACAGTGGAACCCTGGATATCGGCTGAATCAAATTTCGGCTGCTTTTTTGGCCAAAATTCTGTCCTGGACTTCGGCCAGCAACTCTGAAATTGGCCATATCGGACGCATCCGTCCGCCATTCCCCAGCGTTCGTGAGTCAGTCTGGCTGTGTCTCTGGGTGAGTGAGCAACATTCTGCGCATTCATCCAAACATTTCGTTATAATCCATTGTTTTTTGTGGTTGTTTATTGAATGCGACTGCGAAATAACCCACCAAGGGCCCAGAGAGAGTTCCTAGTGCCAGCCCTTTGGCAAAGAAAGTGAGAAACACGATAGAATTCAGTGATAAAACCTCGTCCTACTTCAGGCAAATCTTAAAGAGATGCCAGAAACAGACCTCTATGGACAGTTTTTTGTGCGACAGGGGTGCAGTGACTCTCAAGCTGGTCCTGGTGCCAGTGAAAAACAAAGAAGGGAAGTAACCCCAGAGAGGGACTTGATACATTAAGTCCTTTTTTTTTTTATACAGGGTTTGACAAGGTTAGGTTAATAAGGAACCCTAGCTTTATTGACAAGCTCTAGTTTAGAATTTTTAGTATTTAGTCACTTAGTATTTAGTCAACTTACTCCACAATTTGTAATAATTTAGGGTTAAGAATTAATCTAAGTTTGCCCGAAATGTCTAGCCATGCTAGGTGTTCTAGTGGCCCCCCTCTGTAATTAGTATTTTATTACATGTAAACCGCACAATAACCAAAATCTGTAAACCCCACATTGTAATCCTTATAGAGAATAAACTTTGATTGATTAATTGATTAAGGATTCCTAACTTTATTGGCAAGCTAAGAGCTGTTACCTACATCAGCTCATTTGAAAGCATTCTTATTGTTATGAGAATCCCCCTCGTTATGGAGGGGGATTCCTCCTTCCAAACAATAAGCTCTCCTCTCTCTCCCCTCCTTGCCTTCTTCAATACGCCAACAAGAGTCTTCAATAAATGCATGTAATGTTCAGTTATCATTAAAATTTGTGCTTTATATTTATTTCTCATTGTTTTTTGAATGTAAATCTATAGTTAATCTTTCAAAAATGTATTTTTCGTTAATATTTTTGGGTGTCTGGAATTGCATTTACATTAATTCTTATGGGAAATATTACTTCGGTTTTTGGCCTGTTCAGATTCAGGCCGACCTTCTGTAACAGACCATACCCCGGCCGGGATTGAACCCGCGTTTTGAGACTCTCTGACCGTGGGTTCAATCCCGGCTGGGGTAGGGTTTGTTTGCAATCGTGTTATTACGATTTCGTGAGTTCTGTAATGGATTGCAGCCGAAATCCGGGGTTCCACTGTATATTTTGAAAACAATGACAAATTTATGTTATAAACAACTGACTTCACTGTGACTGGGGTTACCCAGAGAATGGTTAAGGTTGCCTTTTATAGATCTTTTATACAAGATGTGATCAATTTTATGTAGGACGTAGTAGATAAAGCCTAGATCTAAAACATTATAAACATAGCTTTGGAGATCATAAGTATATCAGCTATGCCATGACTACATGTAGTCTTCCATTTCGGTAGAGTGCCATAATGGTGAAGAAGTCTTGAACAATGATAACACTCTCCCCTTTCTCTGATCATACCTGATTACCTTCTATCCCCCAGACACTATGGGACTTATGGATTTATTGCATCTCCATAATAATAATAATGGCAGGCCCTGCTTTACAGCACTTTGCTTTATGGCATTTTGCTAATACAGCGGTCATCAATAATACCATTCTTCATTTATTCAGACTTCCTACAATAAATATATTCACCACTCACTATAAGCTAAGGACAAAAATATTTTAAGGTAAGTAATGTGTGTACCGTATATGCATTTTTTAGGCTTATTACTCACTTACTATAGTATGACAGTGTAAACATGTTATCAGGCTTTTATATGCATTTGAAAGTGAAAAAAAAAGCTATTTTTGCTTTAGAGCGCTAGCTCATACCCTGACCTACTGTATAAGCAGAGCCCACCTGTAATAATAATAATAAATAATAACAGTAATAATAAGAAGAAAAAAAAGGATTAAAAGAAGAATAAGAATTAGAAGAGTAAGAAGAAGAATTAGAAGAGTAAGAAGAAGACTTAGAATAAGAAGAAAAATTGGAAGTAGAAGAAAAAGAATTAGAGAAAAAATAGATGTAGAAGAAAAAGAATTAGAAGAAGAATGATTACAAGAAGAAAAATAAAGAATAATTAGAAGGAAAAAAAAAGAATTAGAAGAGGACAAAAGAGAAAACAATTCTAAACTAGAAGGTCAAAGCTGTTGCCAAAATCATAATTTACAGAAAGACTGACAGTGCCTAGGCTTTGTTGACATACAATAGTATGGACAGCATATCCATCGCTCCAGTGTGTTTAATGAGGCCTCTGGTACTTCCTCAATTTGTCAATTTCACAATTGTGAAATTCTCATTTCCCTTCAGGGGAATTATGGCATAGTCATTATGTGTTATGGAATTGTACTGTGTTTATTACACAATTTTGCCACTGATTCTATTTTCCGCTTAACAACACCATAACTAGTTATAGGTATTTTGTGATATACAGTAGTTTAAATTAAATCAAATATAACTAAATTTAGTATTTCTTCTGATACATTACTGAAATTTTTATTAAAATATACAAAAATTGTTCACATTTAGAGTATAATGCATTGTAGATTTTCATAGGAACTATTGATAATGATTCATTAACAATTATTTTTGATACTATCTTAAACTGCTATAATTTTATTAGGTATTTATGAACTTCATGAGCCATAGTGGAAAACAAGTTTGTAAGGGACTTAGCACTCTAGAGTTTAAAATGACATTCTATGATCTCATTAGGCAAAAAATTATGATAAGCAATTGCAAGAATATAAGTAACATTTTCAATGAATTTTAATGTATGAAGATTTTAAAAAAGATAAGCCAAATTGAAAAATATATACAGTAAATCATACTGCTTTCACTAACCCTTCTTAAATTAGAGCATATAAATTCTGCACACTCTACCACTAGTATCTTTTCATTTAGTTGTAGATTAGCGATTTCTGTGGAATGCAGGATTTAACACTGAAACAGCTGACAATTGAGTTATTACTAATTTCTCAATCTCTAAATTAACAAATGTACAGTCTTCCTTGATGGCTTTTGCAGAGAACTTCCATAAAAATCATCACACTGTATAAAAACCTATAAAAGAAGGTCACACTGTCACTGAGGTAATGTTTCTGGAAGTTACCTACATAACATGCCAAATATTATGCCTCAACCTAAATGATAACAGTACAAAATCTATCAGAAACGAGCACTGCTGAACACAAGCGTCTAACAGACTCTGCATGGTGCCTCGGCACACACCACTGACACTAGCGGCTTCCACTTAATTCATTTCATAATTCAATATCTATATATACAAATTATTTACAATACAGAATGTTAAAATAATTTTATCTGTAAAATCAGTTTGTCATGTGAAAATTCAAATTCAGATTAACATATATTCTATGTATTGTACCTTATATGAAAATTAATACATTTTATGCAATAAAAACTTCATTGTTTCATTCACTAGCAATTTTTACAATACAATACATACCACATAATGAATTTATTAACTTCACATCATAGAAAATGGGAAAAATTAAGCAAAGCATGAGCTTCGGTCTGCGATTAATTGATCCCCTAAATTACACATTAGAAAGTATTATAATTCCAGCGATGTTCAACAATGGATCCGAGTCAAGCTTCATCTTTTTTTTTTTTTTTTTGGCTCATTTTGCCCTTCAAAACACCAAAACTTAAGCATGGTGGTGATGAGTCAAGAGCCCAGCATCATTGGTCTCGCCTTGGTAGTATGACACCAGTAGGCTAAGCAAACTACTTTATTGCCAGATGTCAAAAGATACACCCGAGGAGGAACAAGTAGTGTATGTACTTTACAGTTCTCAACTTGGAAAGGCAGTTTAAATTATTTATGTAATCCTTACCTCTGACTCATTAGATAATGAGCTTACGAGATACACTTTAGTGCAATTATAGCTCATTATGTGCCTCATTCTTAATGTCAGTTGGCAAATCTTAATGAATAAATTATCAAATGATGAAACAATTATAATAATGATCTACCTCGAGTACATCTTTGGCTTCCCCTATCTGGCAGTGTGAAGACAGAAGCAACATATACACAATATGCAGAGCATTATCATCATCGAAATTGGCACGGGTAAGCAGAGGCTCACTACAGTTTACAATCTCAAAGAGGTGCTAAAAGGGAATACGATGAGTAGAATAAGATGATGTTTTAATAGTGTCTGTCATTACAGATTGTTTCCAAACTAGACATTCTGAGGTTACCTTACACCTCACTTTCAGATATTAATTTCTGTCATTTTATTGTGATATTACATCGTTAGTTCATATTTGGACTGAATATCAGTGAGAAACATTGATAATGGAAACGTCCACTGTAGCACAGGCACTGTCCCTACTAGTGGTAACAGCTGGTGCCCATTAATACTTTCACATCGGTTACTGGTACATAATTAGGTAACCATGAAGGTCTAGAGCCACCAACTGGATAGCATGTATGTATAGCCATTCATATCACTTTTTCAGATACACAAATAACTAAACTTAGGAGACTGAAATATATAACGAGGTTTTGGTCCAATCTGGACCATCAACTAGTTGTCATCAATTGGTCCAAGTTGGACTGAAACGTCATCATAAATTTCGATCTCCTAGTGCGGGTTATTTGTATATTGTTCCAGTCATGGTACTGTAACTTTTATTCTTTGCTTCCTCAGATTTCATGCTTGCAAGGACTGCGATAAGATTTGGCAGACTTTGCAATGTGTTGATCATATAAGGCAAGGTTCATATTTGCCTCAGAATACAAACACAGTTGTGTTACAACAGCTTAGCAGAAAATGCTGGATATAAAACTAATGAACAATAAAGTAATAAGCTGAACATTTTTTTTTAACACAATGGCCATCTCCCACCAAGGCAGAGTGACCCAAAAGAAAGAAAAACCCACAAAGAACATTTTTTTTTTTTTTTTTTTTAACAAGTCGGTCGTCTCCCACCGAGGCAGGGTGACCCAAAAAAGAAAGAAAATCCCCAAAAAGAAAATACTTTCATCATCATTCAACACTTTCACCACACGCACACATTATCACTGCTTTTGCAGAGGTGCTCAGAATACAACAGTTTAGAAGCATATACATATAAAGATACACAACATATCCCTCCAAACTGCCAATATCCCAAACCCCTCCTTTAAAGTGCAGGCATTGTACTTCCCATTTCCCGGACTCAAGTCTGACTATATGAAAATAACAAAGAACATGTTATTGAATAATTACCAGTGAGTATATTCTTAAAAATTGATAACATTCTGGTCACTTGGAAAAGATCTGATATGTTCTTCAAAACCATTTAGGTACTCAAGAAATCAGGTACCAAAATTATCAAGAGGAGCACAGTAAATACTTCAATAAATTAGATACAGTATAACTGGAGCAAAGTAAGGTCTGATAAAGTATAACTGAAATAAAAACAGTTATGTTGAAGGTTTTAGCATAGATAAGTGGAAGTTCTTCTTTTTCTTTTAGTAAGCTATACAGGAAAAGGGGATACTAGCCCATTGTTCCCAGCATTTTAGTTGACTTTTACAAAATGCATGGCTTATGGGGGAAAGATTCTTATTCCACTTCCCAATGGATATGAAATCAAAAGCACTAAGAACAAGAACTATTAAGATAAAATCAAGGAAAACTCAGATTGAGTGTGTATACATGAACATGTACATGTATGTGTAGTGTGACCTAAGTGTAAGTAGAAGTAGCAAGATGTACCTGAAATCTTGCATGTTTATGAGACAGAAAAAAGGCACCAGCAATCCTACCATCATGTAAAACAAATACAGGCTTCCATATCTGAGTGCCTCTACAAGACAGTGATTATGTATGAGTGAGGTGAAAGTGTTGAATGATGATGAAAGTATTTTCTTTTTGGGGATTTTCTTTCTTTTTGGGTCACCCTGCCTTGGTGGGAGACAGCTGACTGGTTGAGAAAAAAAAATAGAAGTTTTTAGTAAGGTGGAAGTTTTTAGCATAGTTAAGTGGAAGTTTTTAACATAGTTAGGTGGAAGTTTTAAGTATAGTTAAGTGGAAGTTTTTAATATAGTTAAGTGGAAGTTTTAAGTATAGTTAAGTGGAAGTTTTTAACATAGTTAAATGGAAGTTTTTAGCAAACAGAATGATAGGGAAACAATTAAAATGGTAAAAAATGGTATTCTTTTAATATAATATAGTGAAGATAAAGAGTATTCACATACATTATTTATGTTACTGCACAATCGGGTCTTAGACACAGTACAATTATATCAGTCAAATTATTCAAGAATTTCTTTTTAAAGTGTGTGAAATGAATGGTTCAACATACATACTGTATACCAATTAGGAACTTAGACTGGCATGTGTTATATATTTTGCACCTTTGTTAACAAAGTACATTCTAAAGTTCCAGGAACCAGTAAATTAGCAATCTATGTACAGTACACAGGTTCAACCTTTGCTAAAATAAATGATTGCTTTCACTCTATGAACAGTGACACTACTTAAAAAAACCCATTAGTTTGCTATACTACATTATACCAAATACCTTCTCTAGGTATTTATATCTTCTAATTACCAGTAAAAGACTTATGCTTGCCAGTGAACTTTCATATTCTCACATTCTTACTTTTATTTGAAATTTTAACAGACTGTCAGATACTCAAAATTACACCAAGTAAATACAAATTTACTCTTAAAAGTCAGTATAGTACATACATAATTTTTTTCTTTTTGCATTCATAATTTGTTTCATAGAACCATTAATAACCACATCAGCTATGCCAAATACAACAATGATACTAATTTAATAGCAATAATAAAAATAAATAAATAATCTTTTTGTTCAAAAATACAAGGAACTCTTCCTTTGCATCAATGAGCTAGATATTCCATTTAAAGGAAATACATAGCAAACTATAGCAGATTCCAGACATTACAATAAGCTTTTCCTTTGTCTGTCCCAGACCACCTTGGACTTAAGAAGACTAAACTCAATCTGTTAGCTTAGGACCAGTTAAAGTAGTTCCTAGGACAGGCTCGGGCTGACCCGCACCAAGTTGTTTCATCTAGGACTGGGCAAACCTTTCCTCCCCGGCGGGCATGTTTCAGGATGGTTCTAGTCCTTGTCTGTTCACCAATTCCACAGGTTTTGCTGCAGGGAGACCATTCTGACCACTCAGACACACGGCAGTCACGAGGTGGACCTGTAAGAAGATAAGAGGACCGTGATGAAATGTATTATTAATACACGTACAGTATATATGTATTAGCACAATAACAGGTTAATTGTTTTTTATTCTAAACTAGGTCAGTAAATTAAGTGGTCACATAACTTGATGGATTATTATTATTGTAGTACATTCATGTGTATCCTATATCCATAGTGATACAGTGTCAGGGGAATGGTAGGCAATCACACTTGATCCAAGGAAAGGGAAGGTTGTTTCTATTCTTTGTATAAAGAACCCTTTACAAGCATCAAGCTTGTTGTTTATTTGGAAATTGTAAATATGTTTAATCTAGAAATATTACTTGAAATTATGTAAGCTGATACTTCTGTCCAGGCTGGCTTATTCTTACATATTCCTGCCATTCAATTCAGTTGCCTGTGTATCTTGTGCATTCTCACCTCTTTTCCTACTAGTAAAAATTTGAAAACTAACATTCTTAAAGTTTCTTTCCAGTTTTGTGGGTCTCAATCCTTTGGTGAATATGATAAGTTAAATTATGTGTCTTAATCAAGTGACCAACTGTGTTCACTACAGACAACACTGGATTTTTTTTTTTAAAACACACCAGCAATCTCCCACAAAGGTAGGATGACCCGAAAAAAAAGAAACAAAAGTTTTTCTTCTTTTCACACTTGGTAATTTAAACAGAAGGGGTTACTAGCCCCTTGCTCCTAGTAATTTAGTCATCTCTTAAGACACACATGGCTTACAGAGGAAGGGTTCTTTTCCATTTCTCCATGGAGTAACATTATAAATGTTCACATAATTTTACTGTAATAAATAATGTAGAATATGTTATGCTTGTTCTTTTCTACCTTGTCATTTACACAATGTGCTACGTCACTACATATCTTGTTGCGACATTCAAATTCAAGACAATGAGGTAAAGTGGTCACTTTTATGTTCTTACCAGTACTGTCTCTCATTGTTTATGAGGGAAAAGTCTATAACAGGCTACCTTGATCTACTGACATATGGGGTAAAATGCAAGAAATTAAGCTTCTCAGTTATATTCATGTATTATATACAATTTTGAGTTTATGATGACAGAGAGATAAACAGTAGTTTCTTGCAAAAAAATAAATTTAAGTGTATTACGTATTTTGTGTATACTGTATAGTATTTGCCTAATCTTTAATGCAAAGTATTTTACTTTTGTCTTCCCATTTCCCTGAAGTCTATCCAATTCACACACTCTCTCTCTTTTATCATCCTGTTTTCCACTAGCCACTACTCCAACTCACGAATCTTCTTTAGGCCCTTCCTGCGTCTCCTCCTTTCTTCCCTCCTTTGCTTCCTCCTTTGCTTCCTTCGCTTCTTGCGTTGCTCTTTCTGGTAATTCTTGACAATGTCATCAATAACAGCCATTGCACTGCCTGAGGGAATACGATTCTGTGTGATGCTGCCCAAGTCTTTTTTCCTACTCATCTGCATGGCGTCATCCACCTCCAGTTCTGTTGCTGTTTCTGTCTCGTCATCCGCTTCTACAGAGTTGCTCATGATTGAAACCTGATTGGAGTTAGAAATTTAATAATTAGATTGATTGTGGTACACAAACCATGTGAAGGGAAGTGTGCATAAATGAATGTTATGGGGTTATAGGACCCATAATGTATTTATGTACCTAAGTAGCAGTTAAAGACTCATTATTTGAAGTACAGTACCTAATTATATAAAACTGCTGGGGGCACAATTGTCTTGAGTCTTTATAAGGACTGATCAAACTTATGTGGAGAGACAGTTGTGTTAACCTTGTACTACCTCATATTAATAACAGAGTAAACAAACTTAATTACAAACTTAAAAATGTATGTTTGTATCATATACAGTGGACCCCCGGTTCACGATATTAATCCATTCCTGAGAGCTCATCGTAAACCAAAATTATCGGAAAGCGAATAAATTTTCCCCATAAGAAATAATGGAAATCAAATTAATCCGTGCAAGACACCCAAAAGTATGAAAAAAAAACTTTTACCACATGAAATATTAAGTTTAATGCAATATAATAATTACAATAACAATAATAACAATAGAATAATCACAATAGAATAATTGACACTTACCTTTAATGAAGATCTGGTGATGATTGATGGGATGGGAGGAGGGGAGAGTGTCGAAGTTTTTAATGTTTAGAAGGGGAATTCCCCTCCATTAGGACTTGAGGTAGCAAGTCCTTTTCCGGGGTTACTTCCCTTCTTCTTTTAATGTCACTAGGACCAGCTTGAGAGTCACTGGACTTCTGTCGCACAACATATCTGTCCATAGAGGCCTATATCTCTCATTCCTTTATGACTTTCCTAAAGTGGTTCACAACATTGTCAGTGTACAGGTTGCCAACACGGCTTGCAGTAGCTGTGTCAGGGTGATTTTCATCATACTATATATGCCACACTATGTATGCCACTACGATTCTTAAATCTTTCAAACCAACCTTTGTATCCTTTGATGCGCGCACACTGGCTGGCTTGTAAACACTGGCACACATGGGGCAGTTCAGGCCACATGTGGACACGTCTCGTACGAATCGTATCGCATACCGGGTTTTGTAACGGGAACCGAGGCAAATTTTTTGCGATATAATGCTTCAGATACCGATGGCTTCGCGAACCGGGGGTCCACTGTATTGTACTACCTTATATAATAGAGTAAAATATTGAATATTTGTCGTCTACGACTCTTCACCTGTCTAGACTTAAGCAGTAATTAAGTAGTACAGTGGAACCTCTAGTTGCAAGTGCATCCACGTGCAAGTTTTTCCAAATACAAGCAGTCAATCTGTTGAATTTTTGCTTCCATATGCGAGCGGGCCTCAAGGGAGGTTTCTTAATGCTGGTGAGGGGCTCTTGCTCTTGATCTAGGGAATTGGATCTCATTTGTTTGTTGAACTATCTTATTGAAACTTGGGCAATGTATGATGGAAAGATGCTTCTTAACATACACCAAAAATGAAAGAAATTGGACCATAAATAATGGAGTTCACTTCTCAGTAATTAGCCACCCCTTAGTGGTATTTTCGTATGGTTTTTATGGTTGTATTCTCGTTTTTTGGTCTCATTTGATAGAATGAAAGATATACTACAGACATAGATATGATTTTAATTGGTTTCACGACAAAAAGTACCTTGAAATTGAGCTCAAAGTAGCAGAAATGTTATATTCTTTATACAATTACGTATTCCATAATGCAGTAGTCTGCATAACAGTAAATCTTCTATTTTTTGTGTGAATAAAAATTGCAAATTATTTGTATTGTAATAATAATAATAATAATAGTATATAATTATAATACATATAATAATATTATAAAATAATAATGTACTATAGCTGCCTCCACCTGTTACATAATGACATATATTGTTCATTCTAGAGTTTATATCAGGTTTCTGTTATTTTTATTGTTTATTATGTCATATTAGATGAACTGTGACAAATAAGCTGTAGAGTTGATATTAGGGAAATTATTGAAGTACAGAATTCCACTGGAATGGATTAATTGCATTTCATTTAATTTAAATGAGTAAAATTGACTCTGCAAACGGGCAAATCCAGATGCAAGCAAGGTCACGGAATGGATTAAACTCGCAAGTGGAGGTTCCACTGTATTAGGTTAAGTCTGCCCGAAATGCCTCGGCATGATAGTAGCTTTCTTTGTACCAATCAAATTATGAAATGTAAACACACATTGTAATCTTAGCAAAGAAATAAAGTTTGATTTTGATTTGATTTGTATTTCAATATAAAATAGGTTCTGTTGTAACAATGAACTACATGTGTTAGTTTTTATGATTTCTCTGTATAACCAATTTAGTTGCTTATTCTAAGTAAATTAGTACAGGAAATAATATTTTAAATTTATACACATTATTATTATTATTATTATTATTATTATTATTATAATAATTATTTATAAAGCACTAAACCCATAGGGGGGTCATACAACACCTGAGGGAATGGTGGTATTCTGATTTGATCCAAGGAACAGGAGGGTAGATCCAATTCCTTGGATCAAGCACTGCTTACCAGCATCAAGAAATCTTCCTTCAGGGATAAATTTATACATAATGTATAATATGTAAGTAGTATTTGTTTTTTCAACATGCTGGCCGCATCCCACCATGGCAAGTGACCCAAAAAGAAAGAAAAAAATTTCATCATCATTCAGCACTTTCACCATCATTGATACATAATCACTGTCTTTGCAGAGGCGCTCAGATACGACAGTTTAGATGTCACTCCAAACAGTGAATATCCTAAACTCCTCCTTTAAAGTGCAAGCATTGTACTTCGCACTTCCATGACTCAAGTCTGGCTAACTGGTTTCCCTTACTCCCTTCACAAAATATTACCCTCCTCACACTCCAACAGCTCGTCAGGTCCCAAAAACCATTAGTCTCCATTCACTCCTATCTAAGACACTCACACATGCTTGCTGGAAGTCCAAGCCCCTTACCTGGAGTATACCTGGGGAGGGTTCCGGGGGTCAATGCCCCCACAGCTCGGTCTGAGACCAGGCTTTGTGGTGGATCAGGGTCTGATCAGTTACTGCTGGCCGCATGCAAATTGACGTATGACCCACAGCCCGGCTGGTCAGGTACTGACTTTAGGTGCCTGTCCAGCGCCTTCTTGAAGATGACCAGGGGTCTGTTGGTAATCCCCCTTATGTATGCTAGGAGGCAGTTGAACATTTTTGGGCCCCTGACACTAATTGTGTTGTCTTTTAACGTACTTGTGGCACCCCTGCTTTTCATTGGGGGATGTTGCATCTCCTGCCTAGTTTTTGCTTTCATGGGAAGTAATTTTCGTGTGCAGATTTGGGACTAGTCCCTCTAGGATTTTCCAAGTGTAGATTATCATGTATCTTTCTCGCCTGCATTCCAGAGAATACAAATCAAGGGACTTGAACCGTTCCCAATAGTTTAGGTGCTTTATTGTATTTATGTGTGCTGTGAAAGTTCTCTGTACATTTTCTAGATCTGCAATTTTCCCTGCCTTGAAGAGGGCTGCGGGGGCATTGATCCCCGAAACCCTCTCTAGGTAAACTCCAGGCTGTTAATGTACAGCAATACTCTAGCCTAGAGAGAACAAGTGATTTGAGAACCATCATGGGCTTGGCATCCCTAGTTTTGAAGGTTCTCATTATCCATCCTATCATTTTCTTTGAAATGTAAGAGAAACATTGTTGTGATCCTTAAAAGTGAGATCCTCTGCCATTATCACTCTCAGTTCTTTCACAATAGTTTTTCGCTCTATTTTGTGGTTGGAATTTGTTTTATACTCGGATACGTTTTTAATTTCCACGAGTCATCCAGTGAAATGAAAACAATTCCTCTTTCAAAGAATTGTAAACTTGTCCTACAGCCTGCCTAAAGGAGCCACAGAAGCAACAATAATGAGCACCATTATAAGAAAAAATCAAGGCAAAATGGGAGACCCACACACAAGCTGTAGACTTCCTGCATACAAGTATAAATAAAGCCACTAATCACTGGAAACCAGTCTTTAAAGAAGGTAAAGAATAAAATAAAGTGGCGAGAACCATCAAATAACTCAATAGGCAAAAGACAGAGAGCCTGCAAAAGAGGAAGGAGCCACAGGCTCTGCATTTACCCCATGGCAACCAGATTTAACATCTAACATGTAAATTCATGTCAAAGGCTGAAGTACAGTGCAAAACAATATTTATGTGAAAATATGCAGTTCTACTGCTATTCTCACATGGGTGCTCAAGAAAGACTAAATGGCAATTTAGTCTGTAACTAATTTGTTTCAACTTACTCTTTTAGAAGATGGCATATCAGTCTTTGGTGGAGGAAAGGCATTCTCCAGGGAGTTGTGTACCCCTGGCTCTGTCACTGTTTCTGGCCAATTGGGTGTTGGATAAACACCTGCCTGAGGCCTATGGTGACCATGATACGAACTGACAGTGGAAGTAGTGGGCATTGGTGTAGTACTGGAGGAAGTGGCAGTAGTCGAAGTTGTGGTGACACGTGGTGTGAAGGTGCGGACAGAAGTGACATATGACACACGATTCTGCAGTGAGATAGTAATGATAAACGCTTATCATACATGTTAGTGGCTTTCTCTGTGCTTAATAATACTTTACTACATGTAAACACACTGTATATTACGAAAGAAATAGATATTTGAATTTGAAAGAAAAGGTCGAGAGAAAAATCACGAGTCAAACGTATCGTGTAAATATTCTTTTTCCATTCACGTTTTACATGTGTGAAATACATGGTAATATATTCAGAGGCTTAAGTCATAGCCCTAGCGCTTGCAGGGAATATAAAAATAAACCCTTATTTTTCAACACGGTTTTGAAAATATTAGACTTTAATCTTCTTTGTGTATGTGGGAACACCTAAGATCACACAAGTGATCTCTTTGAAGGAGGGTGATGCTGGTGAGGGGCTCTTGATCCAAAGAATTGGAGCTACCCTCTTCTTCCTCGGACTGAACTTGACTACCTCTCATTCCTCAAGCGCTGTACGACCCTTACAAGTTTAGCGCTTTCAAGAATTCCTTGTAATAATAATAATAATAATAATAATAATAATAATAATAATAATATTCACACGAGTGACTTTAATCCTGCTAATGTGTGCGGGATATTTCTTGTAATATCACACAGTAGAAACCTTCCTTGTAAAGATTATGTTCAGATTATTAAGCTGGAGGTTGAGTACTTCTCCAAGATAACCCAACAAAGTCAGGATGTCATCGATGAGTGTTTGTCTTATTGTTATTGAGTACTTTATCCTCTCCCCAAGGATACGACCTAGACTTGTCAGCTAGCACTAAGGTACCTACTTACTGCTAGGTGAAGAGGGGAAGCAGGTTCAAGCAAACATGTCCAATATTTCCACTTGTGCCAGGGATCGAACCCCGGTCCTCTAGTGTGTGGGCTGAGGCGGCTACCAATTATGTGGATAGGAGAGATGTAGATACGTCTCATAACTTCACACAACAGTGTCATCAAATGGCACTGTTATGATTAGATTTTAGATTTTGCCACCGAAGTGGCTAGTTTATTGTGCACCCCATATCCATCTTGTGGACGGTAGCGCGAGAGCATATGGATACACTAAAGCTAAAGGCCCAGGAACTAGATCCCACTGTTATGTCCATTGTATAATGTGGGAATAATTCTTTGTGTTTGTGTAGGGGATCACACCTGTCATAACATCACACAGAGTGACTACCTTGATCCTGTTGTCCTCAGGGTTGTTATCACTTCTTTCCACATCAGAGTCACTGCCTGCGGCCGCCTGGAAAAAAAGAAAATTAATTTTAAAGTTTCAAAGATTCACAAAGAAGTATGAAATTTCTGGGATGCATAAGAACTACATAGGAAACTTCAGAATCCTTTCTGATATAATGGCCTGTGATACTAATGATAAAGGAAATGTTCAAGTTATTTCACTAAATTTTTTTAATCTCCATAATCAATACTTTGAAGTGAATCTAATGCTGTTTGTTGAGTATGGACACACAACCAAAGGAATTATTTAAGTTAGTATACTGTCTTCAATTATTTTTCTTCCTATTTTCTCATTTTAATATATTTTAACTGAAAACATTATTAAGTCTCACATATATAAGCATGAACAGTGTACTCATGTTTAATGCACACTTCTATATTACAAATGTCTACTTGTCTGTCTTATGTCTCCTGTCCTATCTTCTTAATGTTTGTCTGCCTACTATCATATAAAATACAATTATATAACAATAATTATTCTAATTACATAAACTGATCCATGTTGTAGTTCAACACGATGTTGTTAAGGTCAGCTGGATCCAGAATGGTGATGAAATAAGTCACTTTCACTTTTCTTGGGTTAGCCTAGGTAATTTACACATATGTTACTATGTATGGTAATTTGTGTAACTATATTTATGTATACCTGTACACTTAAAATAAAAATTTGTGTAATATGTTGAGATATAAAGGAAAACTAAAAGTGATCCTAGAACACTGCCTTGTGGTACCCCAGTGTTGATGGTGGTGTTTACCTGGAGTTTACCTGGAGAGAGTTTCGGGGGTCAACGCCCCCGCGGCCCGGTCTGTGACCAGGCCTCCTGGTGGATCAGCGCCTGATCAACCAGGCTGTTGCTGCTGGCTGCACGCAAACCAACGTACGAGCCACAGCCCGGCTGATCAGGAACTGACTTTAGGTGCTTGTCCAGTGCCAGCTTGAAGACTGCCAGGGGTCTGTTGGTAATCCCCCTTATGTGTGCTGGGAGGCAGTTGAACAGTCTCGGGCCCCTGACACTTATTGTATGGTCTCTTAACGTGCTAGTGACACCCCTGCTTTTCATTGGGGGGATGGTGCATCGTCTGCCAAGTCTTTTGCTTTCGTAGTGAGTGATTTTCGTGTGCAAGTTCGGTACTAGTCCCTCTAGGATTTTCCAGGTGTATATAATCATGTATCTCTCCCTCCTGCGTTCCAGGGAATACAGGTTTAGAAACCTCAAGCGCTCCCAGTAATTGAGGTGTTTTATCTCCGTTATGCGCGCCGTGAAAGTTCTCTGTACATTTTCTAGGTCGGCAATTTCACCTGCCTTGAAAGGTGCTGTTAGAGTGCAGCAATATTCCAACCTAGATAGAACAAGTGACCTGAAGAGTGTCATCATGGGCTTGGCCTCCCTAGTTTTGAAGGTTCTCATTATCCATCCTGTCATTTTTCTAGCAGATGCGATTGATACAATGTTATGGTCCTTGAAGGTGAGATCCTCCGACATAATCACTCCCAGGTCTTTGACGTTGGTGTTTCGCTCTATTTTGTGGCCAGAATTTGTTTTGTACTCTGATGAAGATTTAATTTCCTCATGTTTACCATATCTGAGTAATTGAAATTTCTCATCGTTGAACTTCATATTGTTTTCTGCAGCCCACTGAAAGATTTGGTTGATGTCCGCCTGGAGCCTTGCAGTGTCTGCAATGGAAGACACTGTCATGCAGATTCGGGTGTCATCTGCAAAGGAAGACACGGTGCTGTGGCTGACATCCTTGTCTATGTCGGATATGAAGATGAGGAACAAGATGGGAGCTAGTACTGTGCCTTGTGGAACAGAGCTTTTCACCGTAGCTGCCTCGGACTTTACTCTGTTGACGACTACTCTCTGTGTTCTGTTAGTGAGGAAATTATAGATCCATCGACCGACTTTTCCTGTTATTCCTTTAGCGCGCATTTTGTGCGCTATTACGCCATGGTCACACTTGTCGAAGGCTTTTGCAAAGTCTGTATATATTACATCTGCATTCTTTTTGTCTTCTAGTGCATTTAGGACCTTGTCGTAGTGATCCAGTAGTTGAGACAGACAGGAGCGACCTGTTCTAAACCCATGTTGCCCTGGGTTGTGTAACTGATGGGTTTCTAGATGGGTGGTGATCTTGCTTCTTAGGACCCTTTCAAAGATTTTTATGATATGGGATGTTAGTGCTATTGGTCTGTAGTTCCTTGCTGTTGCTTTACTGCCCCCTTTGTGGAGTGGGGCTATGTCTGTTGTTTTTAGTAACTGAGGGACGACCCCCGTGTCCATGCTCCCTCTCCATAGGATGGAAAAGGCTCGTGATAGGGGCTTCTTGCAGTTCTTGATGAACACAGAGTTCCATGAGTCTGGCCCTGGGGCAGAGTGCATGGGCATGTCATTTATCCCCTGTTCGAAGTCATTTGGCGTCAGGATAACATCGGATAGGCTTGTGTTAATCAAATTTTTGTGGCTCTCTCATAAAAAATTCATTTTGATCTTCGACTCTCAGTCTGGTTAGCGGCTTGCTAAAAACTGAGTCATATTGGGACTTGAGTAGCTCACTCATTTCCTTGCTGTCATCTGTGTAGGACCCATCTTGTTTAAGTAGGGGCCCAATACTGGACGTTGTTCTCGATTTTGATTTGGCATAGGAGAAGAAATACTTTGGGTTTCTTTCGATTTCATTTATAGCTTTTAGTTCTTCCCGCGATTCCTGACTCCTAAAGGATTCTTTTAGCTTAAGTTCGATGCTTGCTATTTCCCTGACCAGTGTCTCCCTGCGCATTTCAGATATATTGACCTCTTTTAGCCGCTCTGTTATTCTTTTCCGTCGCCTGTAAAGGGAGCGCCTGTCTCTTTCTATTTTACATCTACTCCTCCTTTTTCTTAGAGGAATAAGCCTTGTGCATACATCGAGTGCCACCGAGTTAATCTGTTCTAGGCATAAGTTTGGGTCTGTGTTGCTTAGTATATCTTCCCAGCTTATATCGGTTAGGACTTGGTTTACTTGGTCCCACTTTATGTTTTTGTTATTGAAGTTGAATTTGGTCTGGGGCTCCACGCATACATGTCTGAACCTCAATTATGTTGTGATCTGAGTATATTGTCTTTGATATGGTGACATTTCTTATCAGATCATCATTGTTAGTGAAGATGAGGTCTAGTGTATTCTCCAGTCTAGTAGGCTCTATTATTTGCTGGTTTAAATTGAATTTTGTGCAGAGATTTAAAAGCTCGTGTGAGTGTGAGTTTTCATCAGAGCTGCCTCCTGGTGTTATTACTGCAACAATATTATTTGCTATATTCCTCCATTTTAGGTGCCTTAAGTTGAAATCCCCCAGGAGCAAGATGTTGGGTGCAGGAGCTGGAAGATTTTCCAGACAGTGGTCAATTTTTAACAGCTGTTCCTGGAATTGCTGGGATGTTGCATCCGGAGGCTTGTAGACTACCACAATGACTAGGTTTTGGTTCTCGACCTTTACTGCTAAAACTTCCACTACGTCATTTGAGGCATTAAGCAGTTCTGTGCAAACAAGTGACTCTGCAATGTACAGGCCAACCCCCCCCCTTTTGCCTGTTCACTCTGTCACATCTGTATAGGTTGTAACCTGGGATCCATATTTCGTTCTCCAAGTGATCCTTTATGTGGGTCTCAGTGAAAGCCGCGAACATTGCCTTTGCCTCTGCAAGCAGTCCACGGATGAAAGGTATTTTGTTGTTTGTTGCTGGCTTTAGACCCTGTATATTTGCAAAGAAGAATGTTATCGGACTGGTGGTATTGTTGGTACTGGGGGGGGGGATTTTTTTCCGGCATTAGTATCTGTATCTGTTGGTTTGGAGTGGAGGCCATCGACTGTGGTTCCACTCCAGGAATGACTGGATTTGGTGTACGATTTCTGCCATTTCCTGCCAGTTTTTTTTCCTTCCTGGCACTAAAAAACTCTCCCTCTTGAGTGGCTGTGGCTACCCAGGTTTTCCCATGGCCTGGATGTTTTGTATCTTTTTGTCCCCTTTAGATGGTATGCCTGGCAATTTAAGTTATAGCACAGTCTTTCCTGTACTGAAGAGGTACACATTTCAGGGTGAAAAAGCTTACAGGAAGGGAGTTTGCATTTTCCTGTTGTCATATGGGCATGGCATTTTCTAGGGTGGTCATAGTTGCATGTCCCATCTGTTTTTCCAGATTTCCCATGCCAGCAGATACCAAGTGCATAGTATGTGCACAGGCTTGGTTTCCGCTTGCCTTGGGTTTCTGTGACTGTATTCCCTGTTGGTGCATGTTTCCCTGTCTTACTTCTATCCTCCCTAGCACCAACAATGGAGCTCCCACCAGTTGTTTTTGGTAATTTATCCTCACTATTGCTATTGGAGTCCTCTTGTTTGCTATTTCCTGCGGTATTTCTAGTTTGCAATATTGGTGTAGATGATGTTACTTACCATCACTTGTTGAAGTCTCTCACTGAGATTAAACTTTATGTAGAAGAGTGCATGGCCTCATATTCCATATACTAGTTAAGGTGTAGGATGTTGTGGTCTTCTGTATCAAAACATCTTAGGTCAACAATGAGGTTTCTTGGATGTTCATTGTTTTACGGGACTATGCAGATGAATCAAGCATTTTTGTTACTCCATCATTTGTTCTTTTTTTTAACATTGTTAACTGCCGTTTTGCAATTTCCTTGGATATTAAGCCCAGACTGTATTTTTTTCATGTCTTTTTTCGTTGGATGTGATGAAGCTCTTAGTTAACCATGATCTACTTTTGCTGTCTTTTTTTTTATACCATGAATTACAACAATTTATATTTTCTTTCAAATATCTTAATACCTGTAGCTGATAATATTCTATTATACTTATAAGTTATCATTTATTCGGAACTTTTAATCCGGGTTCTCCAGGTATACTCCAGGATGAGGGTTAACTACCCGGGATAACCCAAGAAAGTCAGTGCGTCATCCAGGACTCTCTGTCTTATTTCCATTGTGATCCTTCAATCTTGACCCCAGGATGCCACCCACACCTGTCCACTAACACCCAAGTACCTACTTACTGTTAAGTGGACAGGGACAGAATGTGTAAGGTGACTAACACCTAAGTACCTACTTACTGCTAGGTGAACAGTGATAACAAGTGTAAGGAAACATGCCCAACGTTTCACCCGTGCCGGGGATTGAACCACGGACACTGTGTGTGAGACGAGAGCGTTGCTACACGAGAAGAAATATTGCCCAAAGCTGAGCAATGAAAGAAAAGAGAACAGGAGTCTCTTTGTATATAGAAGCAGAAACTAGAAGTTACCAAATAGACCAGGTGGACTTCCCCTCGCCAAACCCCAGCAGAGCGGGACACCCACACCTGAGTTCAGTAACCGGCTTCCCACCAAAACCGTTAAAGAATTATCTGCAGAGGGGAAAAATGGAGCTGGTAAAAATAGAGCCGATGAAAGGTGCCTCTCGTAACGTGCGCGGTGAGCAAAGTAAGATGGGGATAAGCGTTCCAGAGAGACCGGGAGAAATTTGTCACCGATGCTCAGGCATTAGTTTTGGTTGTGCTGCCTGAGTGGCTAATTTACTGAGCACTCCGTGCTCGTCCTAAGCGGTAGTGAAAAACAAACAGGATTACTTATCTCTATGTACTGTTCTATTTTCTTCAAGCTCTTTTGCTAGTTTCTGCCTGATAATGTTTCGTAAACTTTTGTTTGAAAAAAAACAATATTATACTCAACATTGCGCCTTTGCGCTCCTATGATCGTATTTGCTTGAACCTCCTTTTTTCTACAACACTGCAAGCTCCTGATGATGTGTTGGCCTAGAGCTATCATTCAACTCCCCCCGTGGTTGTTTTTGCTAGTATTTGCTTATATTTCTCAAAGAACAGGTGTCATATATACAAGTATCAGATACTTACCTCATCTCCGAAGTGCTTGTAAGCAATGTCTTCTAACTTGACCACATCATATGCTGTGTGAGAGGCAGTGTCGAGGTGCTCACTCAGTGTGTACTCCTTCATCTGGTGGAGTACGACACGCTCGGTATCACTACACAATATATGGGATATTATATATAAATAACCCGCACATAGGAGACAGAAAGAAGCTTACGACAACGTTTCGGTCCGACTTGGACCACAAATGGTCCAAGTCGGACCGAAACGTCGCCGTAAGCTTCTTCTCTCGCCTATGTGAGGGTTATATGTGTATTGTTCCAGTCAAGGTATTGTGCCTTTTTATTCTTTATAGGATATCACTCGTCTACAGACTTTTTTTTTTTTAATCAAAATCAGGTACTCAGGCAGTATGTTAGTTTGGTACCTTTCCTGTGGACAGCTGCTAAGAGATTACAGAGGCACAAATTGAGTCCAGGGACCGGGCCTCCAACACTGATCACCTAGCAAGTTACAGAAGTAGTGAACTACAGTATTTAGTCATAAAGGATTCAATAACGACAGCCAAGGGTTGCATACAGCATGAATTCAGTCATAAACATTACAGTGAACCATATTCATTACGTTACAGAGTCACACCGGTCTAAGATCCTGGGGCTCGTAGTCACACGCTTCAAGGGCTCTTGATGCAAGGACTTGGAGCTATCCTCCCCCTCCCTGTGTCAAACCAAATATCGTTCCATACACAGAGCTGTACGAGACATACGAGTTTATCGCTCTTTTTCCCCTTCTAAATATATTACAATTACTGCTACCACCAGTGCTGCCACTACTGGTAATAATATTAATAATAGTAATAATAACAATAACGATAATAATAATCGTAGAAGTAACTTTGAGGGTATAAGGTAGCAGGTGTTACCTTAGTGATGGTGAATGTAGCTATCCTGGGCAGGTGATGTAGGGTGGGGTAGTAGAAGGAATGGGCAGGGTGGTCAGGGTAGTTAGCTGTAATGCGGAAGATTCTCTCAGGTGGGCTGGTGGGCCAGTTAGGCGAGGTGAAGGTCAGACCATTGTCCGTGCCCGCGTCCAGAGGGTCAACCTGCGAGGGTAAGGTCAAAGATCATTACTACTCGTGTTTGGTCTCCTTTCATGATGGGGACAAGAGGGATGTGTTGATGCTGTTGAAGAGTTCTTGATCAGAGGAAATGGAGGTATCCTTCCTATCTGCCACACGTACCAAGGAAATTCTATCTCTCTTTCTCCAACAGCTCAGCCTAAGAGCCCAGAATATGTTTCAGCATAAATAGTAGAGATATTTCCCCTTTTCGTTTAAATGTACTGACTTTTTTTGACCAGTGGCGCAGAATAAAAATGAATTTTGTGAAGACTCATCTAGATACATATCGGGATCTGGAGGCCAGATTTCAATGAAAAGAGTTAAGAGGTAGAGTTGGGAGCCACGATTAAATCCCTGCAAACACAGTTAGGTGAGTACACACCTGTATCTTAACGTTGTCGACCCAGTTACCGTCTTCACACAGTTCAAAGCTGTCCACTCCAACGAACCAGTCTGGGGACGGCACGATCTTGGAGACCAGAGACACCTGGCAGGTGAAAGACAGTCAGTGAGGAAACACCAGTCAGAAGTATCAGGAAATTATTAATGATAACCTTTACCTCTCTCTCTCTCTCTCTCTCTCTCTCTCTCTCTCTCTCTCTCTCCTCTCTCTTTCACTCTCTCTCTCTCTCTCTTTCTCTCTCTCTCTTTCTCTCTCTCTCTCTCTCTCTCTCTCTTTTCTCTCTCTCTCTCTCTCTCTCTCTCTCTCTCTCTCTCTCTCTTTTCTCTATATTATATATATATATATATATATATATATATATATATATATATATAAAGTTATTTCAAGGCTGCCAGTAATGCTTTACATAACCAGGGTTGTCTGTAAAGTATATTATAAATGTTATCTTTATCGAATCGATTTGAAACCACAGGTTATAGAGATAAAGTTTATCATTAATAATTTTTTTTTTTTTTTTTTTTATCACACCGGCCGATTCCCACCAAGGCAGGGTGGCCCGAAAAAGAAAAACTTTCACCATCATTCACTCCATCACGTCTTGCCAGAAGGGTGCTTTACACTACAGTTTTTAAACTGCAACATTAACACCCCTCCTTCAGAGTGCAGGCACTGTACTTCCCATCTCCAGGACTCAAGTCCGGCCTGCCGGTTTCCCTGAATCCCTTCATAAATGTTACTTTGCTCACACTCCAACAGCACGTCAAGTATTAAAAACCATTTGTCTCCATTCACTCCTATCAAACACGCTCAAGCATGCCTGCTGGAAGTCCAAGCCCCTCGCACACAAAACCTCCTTTACCCCCTCCCTCCAACCCTTCCTTGGCCGACCCTACCCCGCCTTCCTTCCACTACAGACTGATACACTCTTGAAGTCATTCTGTTTCGCTCCATTCTCTCTACATGTCCGAACCACCTCAACAACCCTTCCTCAGCCCTCTGGACAACAGTTTTGGTAATCCCGCACCTCCTCCTAACTTCCAAACTACGAATTCTCTGCATTATATTCACACCACACATTGCCCTCAGACATTAATAATAATATATATATATATATATATTATATATATATATATATATATTTTATATATAATATATATATATATATATATTTTATATATATATATAAATGTATGTATATATATGTATAACCTGAGGCTAGCCGGGGGATCGAACCAATGTTGTTTTAGCCCACTGGACCACACCATGTATGGTCCAGTAGTTCAGGCCGTCATGAATTTTCGCTCTGCCCCGAAGCGGACTAAAAACAACAGTTCGATCCCCCGGCTAGCCGCTGTTTGTAATTGATTAAATACCACTTGTTCGTGGTTGAAATAATATATATATATATTATATATATATATATATATATATATATATTATATATATATATATTATATATATATATTATATATATATATATATGTCGTGCCGAATAGGCAGAACTTGCGATCTTGGCTTAAATAGCAACGTTCATCTTGCCATATAGGACAAGTGAAAATTTGTATATGCAATAATTTCGCCAAAATCATTCTGAACCTAACGAAAAAAATATATTTCACTGAGTTTGTTTAGTATTAAATTATTGTAAACAAATCTAAAATATATGTAGTTGGGTTAGGCTAAAATAAATTGTTCTTCTTATAATAAGGTTAGGTAAGTTTTCTAAGATTCTTTTGGAGGAAAATTAAAAATTTTTACATCAACATTAATGAAAAAAATATATCTTTAAATGTATAAGAGAAAATTTCAGAAAGGAGTTAATTTTAAATGAGTTCTTGCTAATTGACCAGTTTTACATATTCGGCACGACATTATGTATATACGTATATATATATATATATATATATATATATATATATATATATATATATATATATATATATATATATATATATATATATATATACAGTGGTCCCTCGTTTTTCGTAATTAATCCATTCCTGGAGCCGTTACTATAAACGAAATTTACGATTTACGAATCAATTTTCCCCATAAGAAATAATGTAAATACAATTAATCCGTTCCTGACACCCAGAAGTATTAAAACAAAAAAAATTTTAACATGAAATATACATGTAGTACATAAACAATACAATGGGAAATGATGAATGAAACATTAACATTAATGAAAAAAATATATCTTTAAATGTATAAGAGAAATTGCCGACCAAGAAAATGTACAGAGAACTTTCACGGCGCGCATAACGGAGATAAAACACCTCAATTACTGGGAGCGCTTGAGGTTCCTAAACCTGTATTCCCTGGAACGCAGGCGGGAGAGATACATGATTATATACACCTGGAAAATCCTAGAGGGACTAGTACCGAACTTGCACACGAAAATCACTCACTACGAAAGCAAAAGACTTGGCAGACGATGCATCATCCCCCCAATGAAAAGCAGGGGTGTCACTAGCACGTTAAGAGACCATACAATAAGTGTCAGGGGCCCGAGACTGTTCAACTGCCTCCCAGCACACATGAGGGGGATTACCAACAGACCCCTGGCAGTCTTCAAGCTGGCACTGGACAAGCACCTAAAGTCAGTTCCTGATCAGCCGGGCTGTGGCTCATACGTTGGTTTGCATGCAGCCAGCAGCAACAGCCTGGTTGATCAGGCTCTGATCCACCAGGAGGCCTGGTCACAGACCGGGCCGCGGGGGCGTTGACCCCCGGAACTCTCCAGGTAAACTCCAGGTAATAACACTTACCTCCTTTATTGGAGATTCTTCTTAGTGTATGGGAGACTGGAGGAGGAGAGAGAGTGGATTGTTTATAGTTTGGAAGGGGAATCCCCTTCCATCAACACCTCAGGTAGCATTTGTTTTTCTGGAGTTGCTTCTCTTCTCTGTTTCTTAATGCCACTAGGACCACCTTGAGAGTCACTGGAGTCCTGTCTCACAAAATAACTGTGGAGAGAGCTCTGTTTCTGGCATCTCTTTAACACTTCCCTAAAATGGTCCAAGACTTTGTCACTGTACATGTTGCCAACCTGGCTTGCAACAACCTTGTTAGGGTGATGTTTCTCCATAAAGCTTTCCATCTTACCCCACATAGTAAAAATCTCTTTAATTTCTGAAGAAGGCACCTTCTTCCATCTCTCTTCCTCCTCCTCTGCAGCAAGATTCTGAGCTGCGATGTGTTGCTCTTCCTGCTGAAGCTCTTGCAGCCCCTCAGTGGTGAGCTCTTCATTGTGGTCTTCCACCAATTCTTCCACATCCTCCAAACTCACATCCAACCCCATGGAACTCCCCAGTGCCACAATTGATTTTACAACAGACATAGGCTCATTAGGGTCAGTCCCAAATCCTTCAAAATCCCTTTTGTCGACACAATCTGGCCAAACTTTTCTCCAGGCAGAGTTCAAAGTCCTGGTAGTCACTCCCTCCCAAGCCATACCTATAAGGGTTATGCAGTGGAGGATGCTGAAGTGTTCTCTCCAAAATTCCCTTAGGGTCAAGTGAGTGTCTGTGGTCACAGTCAAGCACCTGTGAAACATTGCTTTTGTGAAGAGTTTTTTGAAGTTTGCAATAACCTGCTGGTCCATGGGTTGGAGGAGAGGAGTGGTATTCGGGGGCAAGAACTTTATTGTGATGAACCCAAACTCCTCGAAAATTAGGTCATCCAAGTTTGGAGGATGAGCAGGTGCATTGTCCATTACTAGCACGCACTTGAGATCCAATTTCTTTTCCAGGAGACACTCCTTCACACTAGGGCCAAACACTTCATTGAACCACTCGACGAAAATTTCCCTCGTGACCCATGCCTTACTATTAGATTTCCAAAACACACACACAATTTACTCTTCATAACATTGTTTTTCCTGAACACTGGGATTTTCAGAATGGTACACTAGTAATGGCTTCACTTTGAAATCCCCACTAGCATTAGCACAGAACATTAGCGTCAGACTGTCTTTCATAGGCTTGTGTCCTGGCATTGCCTTTTCCTCTTGTGTAATGAAGGTCCTCTTTGGCATTTTCTTCCAAAAGAGGCCTGTTTCGTCACAATTGAACACTTGTTCAGGTTTCAGTCTTTAAGCCTCTATGTACTCCTGGAATTCATGCACATATTTTTCAGCCGCCTTGTGGTCCGAACTGGCAGCCTCACCATGCCTTACCACACTGTGTATGCCAGTACTGTTCTTAAATCTCTCAAACCAGCCTCTGCTGGCCTTAAATTCACTCACTTCACCACTATTTGCAGGCAATTTCTTTACCAAATCTTCATGCAACTGCCTAGCCTTTTCACAAATAATCGAAGTCATAAGAGTATCTCCCGCTAATTGTTTCTCATTTATCCACACCAATAATAACTTCTCAACCTCTTCCAGTACTGGTGATCTCATTTTTGTCAGCATAGTTACTCCCTTTGCAACAACAGCATCCTTTATTTCCTTTTTCTTGGCCACTATGGAACATAAGGTTGTGTAGGGTTTCTTATACATCCTGGCCAGTTCGGCCACACTTGTACCACTTTCATATTGTTTAATGATGGTTTTCTTAATTCAATCGTATTTCTCACCTTCTTTACCACAGGCTTGGCACTAGGAGCTTTCTTTGGAGCCATGGTAGCTTATTTAGTACTTGCAAGCACTAAAATAAATGGAATATCATGAAATATTTCACTGGAGCACGTGAGGGGACCTTCGCTCACTGGTAAACAATGCCAGACTGGCTGCCGCCCCGCCCCGGCTCACGCAGTGGGTACGCGTCCCGGACTAACTACCACTCGCGAGTCAACCTATGAAAAGCGAGTCCATGTTTATACGAAAATACACCTATGATTGGCGAATTTTATGATTGCCGGGAACTACGAAAAGCAGGGGACCACTGTATATATATATATATATAATATATATATATATATATATATATATATATATATATATATATATATATATACATATATATATAAAATATTTATATATATATATATATATATATATATTATATATATTATATATATATTTTATATATATATATATATATATATATATATATATATATGCGCAATAAGATTACAGTAAACAGATAATATCGCAATATGCAGTACAACCACTGTGAAAAAAAAATGTGAAATTCTAAGCGCTTTCGTGAATTCTCACATTATCAAGGAACTATTAAAACAAAATATGAACAGGAAGGCATAAAAGGGCAAGACTACACCTCACTGTCGCGTCACAACACCCGACTCTGTGAAACACAACTGGTACTCTACCCAAGCATTAAGATTTTTTACTTGTCTAATGTATCTTAAATTCTTCCTAAATTTTATTAATTATAAATGAATCCAATTTATATAAACCAAAAACAATATTCATATTATTTTCAAAACTATTTTGTGTGAAACATGATTTTATATTCCTGTGGACCGTAGACTTGATACAACTTTCTCAGTCTGGTACAGGTACTACCAACCAACCAGTCACTCATATGGCCGATACTCAAAGGGGGCCAGGAGCTGAAACTCGACCTCCGGAAACACAACTCGGTGAGTGTATACACACACACACACAGTCATCAGACAATAAGAAAAATATCAACGTGATATGAGATAGACAATGTGAGGAGGCACAGCCAGGCTCACCTATTTGTACTCACCTATTTGGGGCCAGGAGCTAGGACTCGAGTCGTAGCTACTGGCCCCACCTCTTCACCGGTTGCTACTGGGTCCTCTCTCTCCCTGCTCCATAAGCTTTATCATACCTCGTCTTAAAACTATGTATGGTTCCTGCCTCCACCACATCACTTTCTAGGCTATTCTACTGCCTGACTACTCTATGACTGAAGAAATACTTCCTAATATCTCTCTGACTCATCTGTGTCTTCAACTTCCAAGTGTGACCTCTTGTTTCTGTGTCCCCTCCCTGGAACATCCTGTCTTTGTCCACCTTGTATATTCCGCGCAGTATTTTATATGTACACACCAGCTGGTGTACAGCCAGGCTACACACCAGCTGGTGTACAGCCAGGCTACACACCAGCTGGTGTACAGCCAGGCTACACCACCAGCTGGTGTACAGTCAGGCTACACACCAGCTGGTGTACAGCCAGGCTACACACCAGCTGGTGTACAGCCAGGCTACACACCAGCTGGTGTACAGTCAGGCTACACACCAGCTGGTGTACAGCCAGGCTACACACCAGCTGGTGTACAGCCAGGCTACACACCAGCTGGTGTACAGTCAGGCTACACACCAGCTGGTGTACAATCAGGCTACACACCAGCTGGTGTACAGTCAGGCTACACACCAGCTGGTGTACAATCAGGCTACACACCAGCTGGTGTACAGCCAGGCTACACACCAGCTGGTGTACAGCCAGGCTACACACCAGCTGGTGTACAGCCAGGCTACACACCAGCTGGTGTACAGTCAGGCTACACACCAGCTGGTGTACAGCCAGGCTACACACCAGCTGGTGTACAGCCAGGCTACACACCAGCTGGTGTACAGCCAGGCTACACACCAGCTGGTGTACAGTCAGGCTACACACCAGCTGGTGTACAGCCGGGCTACACACCAGCTGGTGTACAGTCAGGCTACACACCAGCTGGTGTACAGTCAGGCTACACACCAGCTGGTGTACAGTCAGGCTACACACCAGCTGGTGTACAGTCAGGCTACACACCAGCTGGTGTACAGTCAGGCTACACACCAGCTGGTGTACAGCCAGGCTACACACCAGCTGGTGTACAGTCAGGCTACACACCAGCTGGTGTACAGCCGGGCTACACACCAGCTGGTGTTTACCTGGAGTTTACCTGGAGAGAGTTTCGGGGGTCAACGCCCCCGCGGCCCGGTCTGTGACCAGGCCTCCTGGTGGATCAGCGCCTGATCAACCAGGCTGTTGCTGCTGGCTGCACGCAAACCAACGTACGAGCCACAGCCCGGCTGATCAGGAACTGACTTTAGGTGCTTGTCCAGTGCCAGCTTGAAGACTGCCAGGGGTCTGTTGGTAATCCCCCTTATGTGTGCTGGGAGGCAGTTGAACAGTCTCGGGCCCCTGACACTTATTGTATGGTCTCTTAACGTGCTAGTGACACCCCTGCTTTTCATTGGGGGGATGGTGCATCGTCTGCCAAGTCTTTTGCTTTCGTAGTGAGTGATTTTCGTGTGCAAGTTCGGTACTAGTCCCTCTAGGATTTTCCAGGTGTATATAATCATGTATCTCTCCCTCCTGCGTTCCAGGGAATACAGGTTTAGAAACCTCAAGCGCTCCCAGGAATTTAGGTGTTTTATCTCCGTTATGCGCGCCGTGAAAGTTCTCTGTACATTTTCTAGGTCGGCAATTTCACCTGCCTTGAAAGGTGCTGTTAGAGTGCAGCAATATTCCAGCCTAGATAGAACAAGTGACCTGAAGAGTGTCATCATGGGCTTGGCCTCCCTAGTTTTGAAGGTTCTCATTATCCATCCTGTCATTTTTCTAGCAGATGCAATTGATACAATGTTATGGTCCTTGAAGGTGAGATCCTCCGACATAATCACTCCCAGGTCTTTGACCTGGGAGTACTTTAGTACAGTGTATGCACCTGTTTGGTGGTGAGATAATAATGGCTGTATTGTCTCACAATGACCTATGTATGCATTACATATGGAGTTAAGGTTATCATTCCTAGCTACTAGACCGTCATTATCACCGTCATTTATCTGTCTGTTTTGCCTCTGCACAATAGTTTGAGGTCCTGGATTAATTTGGATATCACAACTTAACAGCGCTACAATAAGAGCTGTGTGCCACTGTTTTTGTTTGGGTATGTGGTGTTGCCATACCTTGCAGCAATAGTGACATTTACTTTTCTGGTAGGATGGCAACTGTTGGGCTTTTACTGTCCAGGGCGCTGTTACTCCATTCACCTTTTCCAGCCCCCATGACTGATTTCTTTCTTCATGGAATTGAAGAAGAAATATAAATATAATTATGGCAGCCTGTACCCCCCTAATGACTGCCATTTTCACTCTTCGCTCTTTTACTCATATACAATAATATTTATTTCTCTTTTCCAGTCACCTAGTACACCCTAGTATCTGCTTTAGCAATCACCACTGAATTGCTAGTAAATTTTCTTCTTCAAAACCCTCTTCACTGCTCACTTTTCCCTTAACTTCACAAACCCCTTTCAGTCAACCCCTTATTACACACTCCCCTTCCCACCTCACTTCACAGTCCGGCTACACACCAGCTGGTGTACAGCCAGGCTACACACCAGCTGGTGTACAGCCAGGCTACACACCAGCTGGTGTACAGTCAGGCTACACACCAGCTGGTGTACAGCCAGGCTACACACCAGCTGGTGTACAGCCAGGCTACACACCAGCTGGTGTACAGTCAGGCTACACACCAGCTGGTGTACAGTCAGGCTACACACCAGCTGGTGTACAGTCAGGCTACACACCAGCTGGTGTACAACCAGGCTACACACCAGCTGGTGTACAGTCAGGCTACACACCAGCTGGTGTACAACCAGGCTACACACCAGCTGGTGTACAACCAGGCTACACACCAGCTGGTGTACAGTCAGGCTACACACCAGCTGGTGTACAACCAGGCTACACACCAGCTGGTGTACAACCAGGCTACACACCAGCTGGTGTACAGTCAGGCTACACACCAGCTGGTGTACAACCAGGCTACACACCAGCTGGTGCACAACCAGGCTACACACCAGCTGGTGTACAGCCAGGCTACACACCAGCTGGTGTACAGTCAGGCTACACACCAGCTGGTGTACAGTCAGGCTACACACAGCTGGTGTACAGTCAGGCTACACACCAGCTGGTGTACAGCCAGGCTACACACCAGCTGGTGTACAGCCAGGCTACACACCAGCTGGTGTACAGTCAGGCTACACACCAGCTGGTGTACAGTCAGGCTACACACCAGCTGGTGTACAGCCAGGCTACACACCAGCTGGTGTACAGTCAGGCTACACACCAGCTGGTGTACAGTCAGGCTACACACCAGCTGGTGTACAGCCAGGCTACACACCAGCTGGTGTACAGCCAGGCTACACACCAGCTGGTGTACAGCCAGGCTACACACCAGCTGGTGTACAGTCAGGCTACACACCAGCTGGTGTACAGTCAGGCTACACACCAGCTGGTGTACAGCCAGGCTACACACCAGCTGGTGTACAGTCAGGCTACACACCAGCTGGTGTACAGTCAGGCTACACACCAGCTGGTGTACAGCCAGGCTACACACCAGCTGGTGTACAGCCAGGCTACACACCAGCTGGTGTACAGCCAGGCTACACACCAGCTGGTGTACAGCCAGGCTACACACCAGCTGGTGTACAGCCAGGCTACACACCAGCTGGTGTACAGCCAGGCTACACACCAGCTGGTGTACAGCCAGGCTACACACCAGCTGGTGTACAGTCAGGCTACACACCAGCTGGTGTACAGCCAGGCTACACACCAGCTGGTGTACAGCCAGGCTACACACCAGCTGGTGTACAACCAGGCTACACACCAGCTGGTGTACAGTCAGGCTACACACCAGCTGGTGTACAGTCAGGCTACACACCAGCTGGTGTACAGCCGGCTACACACCAGCTGGTGTACAGCCAGGCTACACACCAGCTGGTGTACAGTCAGGCTACACACCAGCTGGTGTACAGCTCAGGCTACACACCAGCTGGTGTACAGCAGGCTACACACCAGCTGGTGTACAGCCAGGCTACACACCAGCTGGTGTACAGCCAGGCTACACACCAGCTGGTGTACAGTCAGGCTACCACCAGCTGGTGTACAGTCAGGCTACACACCAGCTGGTGTACAGTCAGGCTACACACCAGCTGGTGTACAGCCAGGCTACACACCAGCTGGTGTACAGCCAGGCTACACACCAGCTGGTGTACAGCAGGCTACACACCAGCTGGTGTACAGTCAGGGCTACACACCAGCTGGTGTACAGTCAGGCTACACACCAGCTGGTGTACAGTCAGGCTACACACAGCTGGTGTACAGTCCAGGCTACACACCAGCTGGTGTACAACCAGGCTACACACCAGCTGGTGTACACCAGGCTACACACCAGCTGGTGTACAGTCAGGCTACACACCAGCTGGTGTACAGTCAGGCTACACACCAGCTGGTGTACAGTCAGGCTACACACCAGCTGGTGTACAGTCAGGCTACACACCAGCTGGTGTACAGCAGGCTACACACCAGCTGGTGTACAGTCAGGCTACACACCAGCTGGTGTACAGTCAGGCTACACACAGCTGGTGTACAGCCAGGCTACACACCAGCTGGTGTACAGTCAGGCTACACACCAGCTGGTGTACAGTCAGGCTACACACCAGCTGGTGTACTCAGTCCCAGCGTACACACCAGCTGGTGTACAACCAGGCTACACACCAGCTGGTGTACAGTCAGGCTACACACCAGCTGGTTGTACAGTCAGGCTACACACCAGCTGGTGTACAGTCCAGGCTACACACCAGCTGGTGTACAGTCAGGCTACACACCAGCTGGTGTACAGTCAGGCTACACACCAGCTGGTGTAACAGTCAGGCTACACACCAGCTGGTGTACAGTCAGGCTACACACCAGCTGGTGTACAGCAGGCTACACACCAGCTGGTGTACAGTCAGGCTACACACCAGCTGGTGTACAGTCCAGGCTACACACCAGCTGGTGTACAGTCAGGCTACACACCAGCTGGTGTACAGTCAGGCTACACACCAGCTGGTGTACAGTCAGGCTACACACCAGCTGGTGTACAGTCAGGCTACACACCAGCTGGTGTACAGTCAGGCTACACACCAGCTGGTGTACAGTCAGGCTACACACCAGCTGGTGTACAGTCAGGCTACACACCAGCTGGTGTACAGTCAGGCTACACACCAGCTGGTGTACAGTCAGGCTACACACCAGCTGGTGTACAGTCAGGCTACACACCAGCTGGTGTACAGTCAGGCTACACACCAGCTGGTGTACAGTCAGGCTACACACCAGCTGGTGTACAGTCAGGCTACACACCAGCTGGTGTACAGTCAGGCTACACACCAGCTGGTGTACAGTCAGGCTACACACCAGCTGGTGTACAGTCAGGCTACACACCAGCTGTGTGTAACAGTCCAGGCTACACACCAGCTGGTGTACAGTCAGGCTACACACCAGCTGGTGTACAGTCGGGCTACACACCAGCTGGTGTACAGTCAGGCTACACACCAGCTGGTGTACAGTCAGGCTACACACCAGCTGGTGTACAGCAGGCTACACACCAGCTGGTGTACAGTCAGGCTACACACCAGCTGGTGTACAGTCAGGCTACACACCAGCTGGTGTACAGTCAGGCTACACACCAGCTGGTGTCAGTAGGTAACACACCAGCTGGGTACAATCAATACAACAGTGTGTACAGTAGGCTACACACATGGGTGTACAGTAGGTTACACACGTGGTGTACAGTCAGGTAACACCAGCTGTTTTGTCTAGTTCAGGTTGCTACTACTCGCTGGTGTACAGTCAGGCTACACACGAGCTTGTGTTGTCATCAGGCTACACAAGCTGGTGTACGTCAGGCTACACATACTGTGTACAGTGGCTACACAAGTGGTTTAGTCGGTACACACATGGGTACATCAGGCTAACACAGCTGGTGTACAGTAGGCTACACACCAGTGGTGTACGCCGGCTACAACAGCTGTGTTACAGTAGGCTACACACCAGTGGTGTACATCGGCTACAACACAGCTGGTGTACATCAGGCTAACACCACTGTGTACAGTCAGGTACACCAGTGGTGTAGTCAGGTACACAAGCTGGTGTACAGCAGGCTACACACAGCTGGGTACAGTCAGGCTACACACCAGCTGTGTACAGCAGGCTACACACCAGCTGGTGTACCCAGCACACAGGACGCACTACACACCAGCTGGTGACAGTCAGGCTAACACCACTGGTGTACAGCCAGGCTACACACCAGTGGTGTACACAGGCTACACACAGCTGGTGTACACCAGCTACACACCCGCTGGTGTACAGTCGGCTACACACCAGTGGTGTACAGCAGCTACACCAGCTGGTGTACAGTCAGCTTACACACCAGCTGGTGTACGTGGCTACACACCAGCTGTGACAGTCCAGCTACAACCAGCTGGTACAGCAGGCTACCCCCACTGTGTTCAGTCAGGCTACACCCAGCTGGTGACAGTTCAGGCTACACACCAGTGGTTCTCGGCTACACACCAGCTGGTGTACAGTCAGCTTACACACAGCTGGTGTACAGTCAGGCTACACCAGTGGTGTACAGTCCGGCTAACACCAGGTGGTGTCGTCAGGCTACACCAGTGGTGTACATCAGGCTACACACCAGCTGTGTACGTCAGCTAACACCAGCGGTGACAGCAGGCTACACCTAGCTGGTGTACAGTCGCTTACCACCGCTGTGTACAGTCAGGCTCACACCATGTGTACACAGGCTACACACCGCTGGTGTACACCGGCTACACACCATCTGGTGTACAGTCAGGCTTACACACCAGCTGGTTACAGTCAGGCTACACACCAGCGTGTACTCGGCTACACACCAGTGGTGTACACCGGGCTACACACCGCTGGTGTACAGTCGGGCTACACACCAGCTGGTGTACAGTCAGGCTACACACCAGCTGGTGTACAACAAAGGTACACACTAGCTGGTGTACACCGGCACAACCAGCTGGTGTAATCAGGCTACACACCAGTGGTTGTACAACCAGGCTACACACCGCTGGTGTACAACCAGGCTACACACCAGCTGGTGTACAACCAGGCTACACACCAGCTGGTGTACAACCAGGGGTACACACCAGCTGGTGTACAACCAGGCTACACACCAGCTGGTGTACAACCAGGCTACACACCAGCTGGTGTACAACCAGGCTACACACCAGCTGGTGTACAACCAGGTACACACCAGCTGGTGTACAGTCAGGCTACACACCAGCTGGTGTACAACCAGGCTACACACCAGCTGGTGTACAACCAGGCTACACACCAGCTGGTGTACAACCAGGCT
>NC_069402.1:108386336-108393836 GCF_026875155.1 Cherax quadricarinatus
AAAACAAATTCTGGCCACGAAATAGAGCGAAACACCAACGTCAAAGACCTGGGAGTGATTATGTCGGAGGATCTCACCTTCAAGGACCATAACATTGTATCAATCACATCTGCTAGAAAAATGACAGGATGGATAATGAGAACCTTCAAAACTAGGGAGGCCAAGCCCATGATGACACTCTTCAGGTCACTTGTTCTATCTAGGCTGGAATATTGCTGCACTCTAACAGCACCTTTCAAGGCAGGTGAAATTGCCGACCTAGAAAATGTACAGAGAACTTTCACGGCGCGCATAACGGAGATAAAACACCTCAATTACTGGGAGCGCTTGAGGTTTCTAAACCTGTATTCCCTGGAACGCAGGAGGGAGAGATACATGATTATATACACCTGGAAAATCCTAGAGGGACTAGTACCGAACTTGCACACGAAAATCACTCACTACGAAAGCAAAAGACTTGGCAGACGATGCACCATCCCCCCAATGAAAAGCAGGGGTGTCACTAGCACGTTAAGAGACCATACAATAAGTGTCAGGGGCCCGAGACTGTTCAACTGCCTCCCAGCACACATAAGGGGGATTACCAACAGACCCCTGGCAGTCTTCAAGCTGGCACTGGACAAGCACCTAAAGTCAGTTCCTGATCAGCCGGGCTGTGGCTCGTACGTTGGTTTGCGTGCAGCCAGCAGCAACAGCCTGGTTGATCAGGCGCTGATCCACCAGGAGGCCTGGTCACAGACCGGGCCGCGGGGGCGTTGACCCCCGAAACTCTCTCCAGGTAAACTCCAGGTAAACTCACCTAGAACGTGGAATTCACTTTCAACATGAGTCCCGGTCTGTACAAGCTGGACACATATTTTTCAAAACATCGCGAAAATTGGTATTACGTTACACTTCGCTCTGTGTAGAGTTTCGTCATGGCTTCATTAAGCCTCACACAGAGTTCTGAACAAACCCTTTTTCTTATATCACATTTACAAAAGGGAGACGAATTTATTGACCTTTAATCCGTATATAGTGGTGATGTCCACACACGAGTGAGGTCACACGGGTCATGAAGCCACGTAAGGTCAGGCCAGGTCACACAGGACATGTCACCTTGATCACACACGAGAGATGTAATAATCTGTCCCTGTTTACTCTTTGAAAATTGCTTGACCTGGTGGCACCAGGGAAGGTGTATGGGAGTGTGGAGTGGGTGGGCGTGTGGGCGGCCCAGACGTGACGGAATCCCGCCCTCCTTGTGGTTTGACAAGGACCTTCCTTGTATGGGCCAGTAGGCCTGCTGCGGTGTTCCTCAATTCTTATGTTCTTATCTCTCTTCGGCTGACCGTTCATTCTTAGGCCTTTTAACTGGGCACCAAAGCACCCGGATTGGGTGGGCATCCTGGGGGAAGAGGACGAGGGGAACTTCGTTAAATATAAGCCACACTGAGTGGCTTTCTTGTGGCAGCCTGGGTTGCTAACCCTTCAGGGTCAGTAATCCGATTAGTCTCCCTTCTTCTCCTCCTCTTCCTCTTCCTCCTTCTTCCTCTTTAGTTACTACTGTACATCCTCTGGGTTGGGTTACCCACTAACCAAGGATAATCAAAGCCACAGGTGGATTACTTTATCCCTTGAGTGGGTTGATGCAGCAAGATGGACCCCCACCACAGAGAGGGTCAAACATCTGCCACATAATAAACAGACTGTGTGCAGGAAGGAGCGACACGTCTCCTCTAACTCTGCTTCTAGTTTGTGGGTTGACTCTTAACTGTTCTAGGTGATTTTTTTTCACCCTCGCCACCACTATCACCGCCTCGCCTCGCCACCACCACCTCGCCTCGCCACCATCACCACCACCTCGCCACCACCACCACCTCGCCTCGCCACCATCACCACCACCTCGCCTCGCCACCATCACCCACCCCCACCTCGGCCACCACCACCACCTCGCCTCGCCACCATCACCACCACCTCGCCACCACCACCACCTCGCCTCGCCACCACCACCACCAGGTGTAACATCCAGGTGCGTCAACAATTCTCAATATTTCCTTCACAAGTTCACCACTGCGGCCTCGCCTAACTTTCTCGTGCCAGCCTCTTGAATTACGTTTATGTGTACGTATGTATGTGAGTATGTATGTAAATCACCATGTGCGTATGTGGAAGACAAGAATTGAACGCCTGCCTATAATGCCCTGCATACAAGGGGCTTTTGGCATATACACCCAATCACTGTATTTCTTTGTACAACTATGTATTATGTCCAAATAAAATAAATAAATAAATAAATAAATAAATATATATATGTATACACACATAGGCACATACATACATACATACATACACAGATACACAGACAGATAAAAAAACACACACACACAATCCGTCGGAGGTATGGATATGGAGAGAGAAAATGAGTTAAGAAAGGAGACAGAACCCCAGGCAGCGTTCAACTGCCAGATCAGATGCATAGTATGTAAAGTTATGGAGAAGATTATCAGAAGAGTTGAGAAGTACTTAGGAACGGGGTCGTACATGACAACCAGCACGGCGGTAGCGATGGTAAATCCTACCTCTCAAACTTACTAGATTTCTAACGACATGTAACAGAAGTATGACAGGAGAGAGAGCACTGGGTACATTACATCTTTTTAGACTGTGCGAAGGATTTTGACACATTACCACACAAGAAACTGGTACAAAAGCTAGAGGGGCAGGTAGGAATAAGAGGGAGAGCGCCACAATGGATCATGAGATTCATGACAAGAAGGAAAAAAAACGAGTGATGGTTCGTGTGAAGAGGGTTGTCTTGGAAGGGGGTGCATGTGACGAGCGCCGTTCCACTAAGTGATCAGTACTAGACCGGTGGCTGTGTTCTTGTGTAGGTGGAATGACATGACAAAAGGATAAAATTCAGAGATATCCCTGTTCAAAGAATGATGCGAATACTAATGATGGAGAATACAAGCAGGACGAGGACCAGGGAAAGGCTATGCATGGATCTGGAAAGATAGCAGGGTCTGATCTGAAAAAATGGGTATTGAGTTTAACCCTAGCTTGTGTTAAAGTTTTGAAGTTTGGGGAAGGGCAAAGAGACCGCAGACAGGAGTCTACATACTTGGTAGGGGTAAAGGAGAAGGAATCATTCCACGGGACACTGTACACCATTTACGCCAGCGGCCCTATATGGAGGATTTCTGCCACTGTATGGAACCACACCTGGTCAAGGCATGTCAAGAAACTTAAGAGGAAAAAGTTGCAGAGTGGTTTGCCAACGAGAGTAGTACCGGATACTAAGACGGCATGTCCTGTGAGAGAGATAAGGGATCTCAGTGATGACACTGGTGGGACACAAGGATCCATACATAAGCTTAAGAAGATGTACGTTAAGGCTCTCAGAGCAGACGTTGAAGTTGGACCTAGAGAGACGCCAGCGAGCAGGCGGGGCCAGGAGTGAGAAACTCGATCTTATGAAACCACATATTTAGGTGGGTACACCGCCACACTAAGTGTATTACACACCTCTGGGTTGTATACTCACTTAGATACACAACTCTGGGTGTATACATCTGTAGATACCACACCTTGGGTGTAACACTTAGATACCACTCATGGGTGTATATCTCTTTAAGATACAAGCACTCTGGGTGTATACACTTTAGTACACACCTCTGGGTGTATACACTTAGATACACACCTCTGGGTGTATACACACGACGGCAGAGAACCGCAGAAAAAGTGTATCGTCTAGAATTTCAAGTTGGTGAGGACAAACACTGTTAAAGTTGCTGAGGTTAAAACTCTTGATGGAATCTCCTGCAACTTAACCCCAACTTCACACACATTTTTTTTCCTCTTGCTGCTTAAGCAGACTGCTTGCTGTTTGAGCAGACTACCCGCTGTTTAAGCAGACTGCTTGCTGTTTGAGCAGACTACCCGCTGTTTAAGCAGACTGCTTGCTGTTTGAGCAGACTATCCGCTGTTTAAGCAGAGATGCCTTGTGATTTAAGCAGACTATCCGCCTGTATAAGCAGACGTGCTTGCTGTTTAAGCAGACGCTTGCTGTTTAAGCAGACTTATCGCTGTTTAAGCAGACTGGCTTGCTGTTTAAGCAGACTACCCGCTGTTTTTTTAAGCAAGATTTTTTACCGTGGTTGTTTAAGCAGACTGCTTGCTGTTTAAGCAGACTACCCGCTGTTTAAGCAGACTGCTTGCTGTTTAAGCAGACTGCTTGCTGTTTAAGCAGACTATCCGCTGTTTAAGCAGACTGCTTGCTGTTTAAGCAGACTGACACTTGCTGTTCCGAGACTAAGCAGGAACTGCTGCTGTTTAAGCAAACTGCTTGCTGTTTAAGCAGACTGCTTGCTGTTTAAGCAGACTACTTGCTCTTTCAGCAGACTGCTTGCTCTTTCAGCAGACTGCCCGCTGTTAAAACAAACTGCCTGCTGTTTGAGCAAACTGTTACTGTTTAAGCAGACAGTCTGCTGCTCCAGTTTCTAAATATTTTTTTTTTTGGGGGGGGGGAGCGGGTTTGTTTGCTTTTGCGTGCCCACCAGTTTGTGTGCGCGCATGTATGTATGTCTGCTCAGAGAGACAGAGCTCCTGGCCCCACCCTCTTCCATACTGACAGGCATTCACTGATGCCTGTCCTTTTCTGGGGCCCCCTAAACATACCTACTTCTGAAGCTGTGCAGGAAGTTTGCCTTCACCATCCTCTTGTCACGACATTCTCTCTCCTCTTACCACACTAAAACTGAAGAAGTAGTTCCTAATATCATTCTGATCCGCAGAAGCCCAGAATAATTCTCCACTGAGTAGTTTTGAGCGATGTGGGTGACAGGGCTCTGCCTACGTCCGCCTTCTTTACGCACTTGGCTAACTGTGGTCCACTGTGGACTGTTAGGAAGAAAGAATTGCTCGAGGGTAGAGGTGTCCCTCGAGAGTAGTCCACATTTCAGGTTATATTTACTAGAGGAAAGGTTTCGCCACTCGTGGCTTCTGAAAAAGCCACTCGTGACACAATGTTTCCCCTGATAAATGTCTTCAACGTGTACGTGTTCTTTTTTTTTTTTTTACTCTTGTTGGTACCACTATACCATTTTTCAAACGCTGTCGTATTGAAGTTCCTCATAACGTGAGCTGACCCGCGTGTCAGATGTTAAGAGGCACCAAGTTCCCCTGTCGTCTAATAACTTCTTTTTTCCATCTTTATACCACCTTGTATAATCTACCTTGTTCATAATTACTATCAGATTTACTTCGTCTGTTTCGTAAGGTGACGTCCAGGATCTTTCCTTAATTCATGGTATAACTTAACAAATCTTTGAGGACAATTGTGTTGCAGAGGTTTGAGCTCTGCAACACAGTTGTCCTCAAAGATTTGTTAAGTTATTACCCATGATTAAGAATGTTCCAGGACGGTCACCCTGTACGAGACAATGAAATGTTTGTAATTATGTACAAGGTAGATTATAGTGGAAAAATGAACAAGTTACTAGAAGACGGTGGAACTTACGCGCCTTTTAAGTCCTCACAGAACGAGTCGTTTACGTAGTGGTCAGGTGATCTCTGGCTCGACCTGACAGCTGACTGCTGGTCCGTTGAAGGGCATGCAGTCGTGTGCATCGTCTGAGTTGTATACATACTGAAACTAGTGCATGTGACTTAACACGATGTCAAGTAGTCATGAAGGTGTTCACTTGTACCTCGTGTTCATTCTCTGTAATTACTGCAGACCAAGAACACTGCCCTGTACTCTGTGCCCGGGTGGTCTCTGGGCTCCGGGGTGGTCTCGCTTGCCCGGGTGGTCTCTGTGCCCCGGCCGTGGTTTCACTGTGCCCCGGTGGTCACTGTGCCCCGGGTGGTCCTCTGGCCCGGGTGGTCTCTGTGGCCCCGGGGTCGGTCACTGTGGCACCGGCGTGGTCTCTGTGCCGGGTGGTCACTGTGCCCCGGGTGGTCTCTGTGCCCCGGGTGGTCTCTGTGCCCCGGGACACACCACTACTGACCTGGCAGCCTTAGCTTGCAAGGTCACCAACATGTGGCACTAAGGTCACCAACATGTGGCACCAAGGTCACCAACATGTGGCACTAAGATCACCAACATGTGGCACTAAGGTCACCAACATGTGGCACCAAGGTCACCAACATGTGGCACCAAGGTCACCAACATGTGGCACCAAGGTCACCAACATGTGGCACTAAGGTCACCAACATGTGGCACTAATACCCTTGCAACTACATGGAGTCACTATCATTATTCTGTGAAATTAAACTTAATAATTATCACATTTATCATATGTAATAACACCTAACTTATTATTTATACTTGAAAATATAATGTAGGAGGAGGTGATGTTGACGTCAGGGTGAGGCTGCATCATCTCATCTTATCGTCAGAGTGAGGCTGCATCATCTCATCTTATCGTCAGGGTGAGGCTGCATCATCTCATCTTATCGTCAGGGTGAGGCTGCATCATCTCATCTTATCGTCAGGGTGGGCTGCATTCATTCATCTTATCGTCAGGAGTGAGGCTGCATCATCTCATCTTATCGTCAGGGTGAGGCTGCATCATCTCATCTTATCGTCAGGGTGAGGCTGCATCATCTCATCTTATCGTCAGAGTGAGGCTGCATCATCTCACCTTATCGTCAGAGTGAGGCTGCATCATCTCATCTTATCGTCAGAGTGAGGCTGCATCATCTCATCTTATCGTCAGAGTGAGGCTGCATCATCTCATCTTATCGTCAGAGTGAGGCTGCATCATCTCATCTTATCGTCAGGGTGAGGCTGCATCATTCATCTTATCTTCAGAGTTGAGGCTGAATCAATTCTTCTTATCGTCAGGGTGAGCTGATCATCTCATCTTATCGTCAGGTGAGCTGCATCATTCATTATGTCAGGGTGAGGGCTGCATCATATATCTTATCGTCAAAGAGCATACAGTTCCTAACCTAACCTCATCCTCTTCCTTTCCTCCAGTCTTATGGAGGTAAATTCCTCCATTTCGCCCTTGTTCTTATCTTCTATACTTGCTGTTTCGCTAATGCATTTCACATTCCGATCTGTCCCTCATTGCTCCGCCGAAACTTTTGAGTATTTTGTAAATCGTTAACATGTTTCCCCCTGTCCTCTCTCCCAAGAATAGCCTTAATTATTCTAGCCTCTCACAGCTTAATCATCTTAGTCGTGAACCTTCTCTAGATGCTAAACTTTGTCGTGTGTGGACACTGTGCGGGGTGACGTATATCCTGACGCAGTGCTGACATATATATGTCGTGTCGAGCGTCTTGAAGCAATCTCCACCAGGGCATCTGAAGGCAATTCTACTATCAGCCACACTCGCCCGTACTGATGAATGTCCTTCGTATGTATGTCTGTTGATATGTTCGGTGTAGTGTTGACTTCCTTGATCTATACCTCCCCCATTCCACCTCCGAGCTCTTGATGCAGTGTTTGCTCGGTATTTGAACTTCCTCCACCTGTGATGTGCACCACCTGTCAGACACACCACC
>NC_069402.1:108398836-108434520 GCF_026875155.1 Cherax quadricarinatus
ATTAAAAACAGCAGCAACAACTACAGCAGCAACAAAAATCAGCAGAGCAGGCAACAACAACAATAACAATAACAACAATAGCAACACAGAAGCAGCAGCAGCAACAACAGCAACAGCAGCTCAACAACAGCAACAGCAACAACAGCAACAACAACAGCAACAGCAACAACAAAAGCAGCAGCTGCAGCAACAATAACAACAGCAGCAAACAACTACTCAGCAGCAACAAACAACAGAACAACAACAATAACAAATACAACAATAAGCAACAGCGCGGCAGCAGCAGCAACAACAACAACAACAGTATCAACAGCAGCAGCAGCAACAACAACAACAACAGTATCAACAGCAGCTGCGAGCAGCAACAACAACAACAACAGTATCACGGCAGCAGCAGCAAACATACAGCGCAACAACAGCAGCAATACAGCAGCAGCAACAACAACAAAAACCATCAGCAGCAAAACAGCAGCATTACCAGAAGCAGCAGCAACAACAAACAACCTACACAACAAAATAACAAACACTTACAAAAAAAATAAAAATGAAAAGGGTGGAAAAAAGGTTTTCCAAACACACATAACAAACACAAAAAACACAATAAAAAAGGGTTTTAAAGATTTTTTCAGCCAGGGGGGAGTGGATATTTTGGGAAAACATGTATGGGGCAGGTCCTCCCCGCTTAAAGGGTGATAAACTAGGTTCAAAAACCCCTTACACCAAAACCCAACTTACCAACCCCCAACCCTCAAAAAACAACAAAAACCAAACACACCACAAAAACACACACACACACAACACACAAAACCCCAACACACAACCCCAAACTGATCCTCTAGGGAGACAGCCCTTTACAGTTGCAAAAAAGCTACATACTCCCGGGAGGTGCCACATAACTTGAACTGAGGGGAACGGCAACGACGGGAAAAATAGGGAGGTGGAGGATCAAAAACATCAGCCAGTGAAAATGGTTACAAAATGAAAAGTTGAAGATGTGACACTTTTGTAACTTTTTGGGAAACCATTATTTAGAAAGTTTCGCCATTCAGTGGTTCTTCGTCCAATACAAGACGGGGGCGGAAAATGGAAAAAATCGTCCCTCAGCCTAAGCAAATCGACTCCGGTGAGGACTTTACCTCAATTTCCTCATCTTCCCCGTTTTTCTCTTATTGACAAAGAATTCAAAAACACATAAAAATAAAATTTCCCAAACCAGGGGGCATAAAATAATGACTCGGTTACATACAACTTCAACACAAAAAAAGGGAAACATAAAAACTTAAAAAAAAAAAGAGTTAAAACACAATTTACAAATTTCAACTTAGTGTGCTTTGAAAGGTTTAGTGGGGCCGAAACGTCCACGGCTCCTCCTCCTGTTGCCCGGGTATTTTTGTTTTTTTCCAGTCACGGTATTGTGACTTATTGTTCTTTTTTAAAAGCTAAAAATAAAGATCTTGAAGAGACCAAAACGAATAAAGAGACCCCCCGGGGGACGGGGGAGGGGGAACTGGGACCAGCACACGAGGAAGGGGAGGAGAAATGGGACCAGCACACGAGGACGGGGGGGAGAACTGCGACAGCACACGAGGACGGGGAGGGAGAACTGGGACCAGCACACGAGGAGGGAAAGAGGAAATGGGACCAGCACACGAGGACGGAGAGGAGAACTGGGGACCAGCACACGAGGACGGAGAGGAGAACTGGGACCGCACACGAGGACGGAGAGGAGAGAACGGGGACCAGCACACGGGAGGATGGGGAGGAGAAACTGGGACCAGCACACGAGGACGGAGAGGAGAAACGGGGACCAGCACACGAGGACGGAGAGGAGAACTGGGACCAGCACACGAGGACGGGAGAGGAGAACTGGGACCAGCACACGAGGACGGGGAGGAGAACTGGGACCAGCACACGAGGACGGAGAGGAGAACTGGGACCAGCACACGAGGACGGAGAGGAGAACTGGGACCAGCACACGAGGACGGAGAGGAGAACTGGGACCAGCACACGAGGACGGGGAGGAGAACTGGGACCAGCACACGAGGACGGGGAGGAGAACTGGGACCAGCACACGAGGACGGGGAGGAGAACTAGGACCAGCACACGAGGATGGGGAAGAGAACTGGGACCAGCACACGAGAACGGAGAGGAGAACTGGGACCAGCACACGAGGACAGGGAAGAGAACTGGGACAAGCACACGAGGACGGCGGGGAGAACTGGAACCAGCACACGAGGACGGAGAGGAGAGCTAGAACCAGCACACGAGGACGGGGAGGAGAGCTGGGACCAGCACACGAGGACGGGGAGGAGAACTGGGACCAGCACACGAGGACGGGGAGGAGAACTGGGACCAGCACACGAGGACGGAGAGGAGAGCTGGGACCAGCACACGAGGACGGAGAGGAGAGCTGGGACCAGCCCACGAGGACGGGGAGGAGAGCTGGGACCAGCACACGAGGACGGGGAGGAGAACTGGGACCAGCACACAAGGATGGGGAGGAGAGCTGGGACCAGCACACGAGGACGGGGAGGAGAACTGGGACTAGCACACGAGGACGGACAGGAGAGCTGGGACCAGCACACGAGGACGGAGAGGAAAAGCTGGGACCAGCACACGAGGACGGGAGGGGGAAACTGGGACCAGCACACGAGGACGGGGAGGAGAGCTGGGACCAGCACACGCGGACGGAGAGGAGAGCTGGGACCAGCACACGAGGTCGGAGAGGAGAACTGGGACCAGCACACGAGGACGGGGAGGAGAACTGGGACAATCACACGAGGACGGGGAGAGCTGGGACCAGCACACGAGGACGGAGAGGAGAGCTAGAACCAGCACACGAGGACGGGGAGGAGAGCTGGGACCAGCACACGAGGACGGGGAGGAAAAACTGGGACCAGCACACGAGGAAGGGGAGGAGAATTGGGACCAGCACACGAGGAAGGGGAGGAGAGCTGGGACCAGTACACGAGGACGGAGAGGAGAACTGGGACCAGCCCACGAGGACGGGGAGGAGAGCTGGGACCAGCACACGAGGACGGGGAGGAGAACTGGGACCAGCACACAAGGATGGGGAGGAGAGCTGGGACCAGCACACGAGGACGGAGAGGAAAGCTGGGACCAGCACACGAGGACGGAGAGGAGAGCTGGGACCAGCACACGAGGACGGAGAGGAGAGCTGGGACCAGCACACGAGGACGGAGAGGAGAGCTGGGACCAGCACACGAGGACGGAGAGGAGAACTGGGACCAGCACACGAGGACGGGGAGGAGAACTGGGAAAAGCACACGAGGACGGGGAGAACTGGGACCAGCACACGAGGACGGAGAGGAGAGCTAGAACCAGCACACGAGGACGGGGAGGAGAGCTGGGACCAGCACACGAGGACGGGGAGGAGAACTGGGACCAGCACACGAGGACGGGGGGGGAGAACTGGGCCCAGCACACGAGGCCCGGAGAGGAGAGCTGGGACCAGCACACGAGGACGGAGAGGAGAGCTGGGACCAGCCCACGAGGACGGGGAGGAGAGCTGGGACCAGCACACGAGGACGGGGAGGAGAACTGGGACTAGCACACGAGGACGGAGAGGAGAGCTGGGACCAGCACACGAGGACGGAGAGGAGAGCTGGGACCAGCACACGAGGACGGGGAGGAGAACTGGGACCAGCACACGAGGACGGGGAGGAAAAGCTGGGAAAGCACACGAGGAGGGAGGAGAGCTGGGACCAGCACACGAGGACGGAGGGGAAAGAACTGGGACCAGCACACGAGGACGGGGAGGAGAGCTGGGACCAGCACACGAAGACGGGGAGGAGAGCTGGGACCAGCACACGAGGACGGAGAGGAGAACTGGGACCAGCACACGAAGATGGGGAAGAGAACTGGGATCAGCACACGAGGACGGGGAGGAAAAATTTGGACAAGCACCCCCGAGGACGGGGAGGGGGAACTGGGACAAGCACACGAGGACGGGGAGAACTGGGACCGGCACACGAGGACGGAGAGTAGAACTGGGACCAGCGCACGAGTACGGGGAGGAGAGCTGGGAGCAGCACACGAGGACGGGGAGGAGAACTGGGACCAGCACACGAGGACGGAGAGGAGAACTGGGACCAGCACACGAGGACGGGGAGGAGAGGTGAGACCAGCACACGAGGACGGGGAGGAGAGCTGGGACCAGCACACGAGGACGGGGAGGAGAACTGGGACCAGCACACGAGGACGGAGAGGAGAACTGGGACCAGCACACGAGGACGGGGAGGAGAGCTGGGACCAGCACACGAGGACGGGGAGGAAAGCTGGGACCAGCACACGAGGACGGGGAGGAAAACTGGGACCAGCACACGAGGACGGAGAGGAGAACTGGGACCAGCACACGAGGACGGGGAGGAGAGCTTGGCCCAGCACACGAGGACGGGGAGGAGAACTGGGACCAGGACACGAGGACGGAGAGGAGAACTGGGACCAGCACACGAGGACGGGGAGGACAACTGGGACCAGCACACGAGGACGGAGAGGAGAGCTGGGACCAGCACACGATGACGGGGAGGAAAGCTGGGACCAGCAAAACGAGGACGGGGAGGAAAAACTGGGTCCAGCACAGGAGGACGGAGAGGAGAACTGGGACCAGCACACGAGGACGGGGAGGAGAGCTGGGACCAGCACACGAGGACGGGGAGGAGAACTGGGACCAGCACACGAGGACGGGGAGGAGAACTGAGGACCGCACACGAGGAGGGGGAGGAAAAACTGGGACCAGCACACGAGGACGGGGAGGAGAACTGGGACCAGCCACACGAGGACGGGGAGGAGAACTGGGACCAGCACACGAGGACGGGGAGGAGAACTGGGACCAGCACACGAGGACGGGGAGGAGAACTGGGACCAGCACACGAGGACGGAGAGGAGAACTGGGACCAGCACACGAGGACGGGGAGGAGAACTGGGACCAGCACACGAGGACGGGGAGGAGAAGAATAAAGCTGGTGAAGAAACTGTCAGGAATCTTTACGAGCCAAGACATGGAAGAAATTAAATGAATGAGAGGAGGAAGTGAGGCAGACAGACTCATTTCCTCCTCTGCTGGAGCTACGCAGAAGTGTTTACCATCGTGCAAACACCTGATGCAAACACTCAGAAACTCGAGAAACTACAGAGGTTCGCAACAAAACTAGTGCTATGACTGTGGAACATGTACTGCCAGGAGACGCTACAAGAATCCAGTTTTAAGACGTCCTAGAAAAGAAGAAGGCTGTCGAAAAAAAAATATATTACGACTCATGGTGGATCGGGACAGTCTGAAAAACGAGAAAGAAGAAGGGAGCATAAATGTAAGTTTAAAACTCAGATGAGACACGAGACTAAGGAATTCTTCAGCCTTAGGATAGAAAAAAAAGGAATAAGCTGTACAAGAAAAAAGTGAAGGCAAAATCCATACAGAGTTTCAAGAGGACATTTGATACCTGGAGTATATCTGAAGGGTGTTCCGGGGGTCACCGCCCCCGAGGCCCGGTCCATGACCAGGTGGATCAAGGCCTTTTCAACCAGGGTTTTACTGCTGGCCGCAAGCAAAGCGATGTACGAACCACAGCCCAGCTGGTCAGGTACTGCCTTTAGGTGTTTGTCCAGCTCCCTCTTGAAGACAGCCAGGAGTCTATCTCAGTAGTAGTACCAGTTCCTAGTAACCAGTTACCAGTAACCAGTGTACCAGTAGATGACTCACTACCAACCGTCTGTGTGAATCATTGACTGTATTCATATTGCTGCTGACCATAGCAGGATTTCAAACACCCTCACCATGTATGTGAGTCAGTCGAAGTTAGGCAGCAGAGAGAGGCAGGTCGGCTGTTGGCACTTCCCATACTTCCCGATATATATTATACGTACTACCAGCCTACGTGAGTATTTTTACCCATCCACGTATCGAAAACCCACTTGACATCTATTGTATGCTGAGAAGCAGCTGAACAGTCTTGGGCCCCTGACACCTTTTGTGTTGTCTTTTAGTGTATTCGTGGCTCCCCTGCTTTTCATTGGGGGGGGGGGGTGCAGCGCCTGTGGAGTCTTCTGCTGTCGTAGAGATTGATTTCCAAAGACACTGGTAACAACACCAGTCGACAGTGTGGTCACAGGCGAGGCCACACAACACACAACCACATACACAAAACAGGCAGAGTGTTTACTGACAAGTACCTTTGACAACTGGTAACTACTGTATGGGAGTGTCACCTAGTTACTTTTGCAGGGTGGAAATCGCAGCTCCTGGCCTCAAATCTTACCCTTTATCTAACGACTACTGTTCTCTGGCATAGAGAACTAGGTCATGCCTACTCTCGCAACTGTGTATGGGGCATACCAGCCAGAATTACACTGGTACCAAGCAGTGATACAATAATACCAGCCAGTATTACACTGGTATCAAGCAGTGATACAGCAGTACCAGCCAGTATTACACTGGTATGAAGCAGAGATACAATAATACCAGTCAATATTACACTGGTAGCAAGCAGTGATACAATAATACCAGCCAGTACTGCACTGGTACCAAGCAGTGGCCACACCCACCACGGACGACCGTCCTTGGCCTTGGTTACAACAACAACAACACACACGACTGAGCTAGACTCCAGACGTCTCAGAAAAATGTTTGGAAATGACTCTCTGATTACTGTCCGCATTCCAACCGTCGCATGACCCATAAGACAGTTGCAATGTTAACATAAGTAAAAACATACACACACACACACCAACTGACCAAACCGAGTACCAAATAGAAATTTACCACAGTGTCAAGATATTCTGAAAATTAGGTACGGTGTACGTAGGTACTGAGTGGCTGTCTGCCTCCACCAGAACTGACTTACTCTCCTCGTTATTTTCTCTAGTGGTACTGAAGTGAGAATATCATGGGGTGGACACCTTAACGTGGTTTCAAGACTTCGTTTACTGGACCTTGAAAAACTTGACTTACTGGTCCTTCGTGAGCACATTTAAGAGTTACAATGATACGTAATTAAATAAGCCGTATATACACTAATCTCTCTTTCTCGTGCGTCTCCTACATCAGTATACCTGCCTTCTCGTGCGTCCCCTACATCAGTATACCTGCCTTCTCGTGCGTCCCCTACATCAGTATACCTGCCTTCTCGTGCGTCCCCTACATCAGTATACCTGCCTTCTCGTGCGTCCACTACATCAGTATACCTGCCTTCTCGTGCGTCCCCTACATCAGTATACCTGCCTTCTCGTGCGTCCCCTACATCAGTATACCTGCCTTCTCGTGCGTCCACTACATCAGTATACCTGCCTTCTCGTGCGTCCCCTACATCAGTTATACCTGCCTTCTCGTGCGTCCCTACATCAGTATACTGCCATCTCGTGCGTCCCCTACATCAGTATACCTGCCATCTCGTGAGTCCCCTACATCAGTATACCTGCCATCTCGTGCGTCCACTACATCAGTATACCTGCCTTCTTGTGCATCCCCTACATCAGTATACCTGCCTTCTCATGCGTCCCCTACATCAGTATACCTGCCTTCTCGTGCGTCCCCTACATCAGTATACCTGCCTTCTCGTGCGTCCCCTACATCAGTATACCTGCCATCTCGTGCGTCCCCTACATCAGTATACCTGCCTTCTCGTGCGTCCACTACATCAGTATACCTGCCATCTCGTGCGTCCACTACATCAGTATACCTGTCTTCTCGTGCATCCCCTACATCAGTATACCTGCCTTCTCATGCGTCCCCTACATCAGTATACCTGCCTTCTCGTGCGTCCCCTACATCAGTATACCTGCCTTCTCGTGCGTCCCCTACATCAGTATACCTGCCTTCTCGTGCGTCCACTACATCAGTATATCTGCCATCTCGTGCGTCCACTACATCAGTATACCTGCCTTCTTGTGCACCCCTACATCAGTATACCTGCCATCTCGTGCATCCCCTACATCAGTATACCTGCCATCTCGTGCGTCCACTACATCAGTATACCTGCCTTCTCGTGCGTCCCCTAAATCAGTATACCTGCCTTCTCGTGCGTCCCCTACATCAGTATACCTGCCTTCTCGTGCGTCCCCTACATCAGTATACCTGCCTTCTCGTGCGTCCCTACATCAGTATACCTGCCTTCTCGTGCGTCCTCTACATCAGTATTACTGCCTTCTCGTGCGTCCCTACATGAGTATACCTGCCTTCTCGTGCGTCCCCTACATCAGTATACTGCCTTTCGTGCGTCCCCTACATCATATACCTGCCTTCTCGTGCGTCCCCTACATGAGTATACCTGCCTTCTCGTGCGTCCCCTACATCAGTATACCTGCCTACTCGTGCGTCCCCTACATCAGTATACCTGCCTTCTCGTGCGTCCCCTACATCAGTATACCTGCCTACTCGTGCGTCCCCTACATCAGTATACCTGCCTTGTCGTGCGTCCACTACATCAGTATACCTGCCTTCTCGTGCATCCCCTACATCAGTATACCTGCCTTCTCGTACGTCCCCTTCATCAGTATACCTGCCTTCTCGTGCGTCCCCTACATCAGTATACCTGCCTTCTCGTGCGTCCCTCATCAGTATACCTGCCTTCTCGTGCGTCCACTACATCAGTATACCTGCCTTCTCGTGCGTCCACTACATCAGTATACCTGCCTTCTCGTGCGTCCCCTACATCAGTATACCTGCCTTCTCGTGCGTCCCCTACATCAGTATACCTGCCTTCTCGTGCTTCCACTACATCAGTATACCTGCCTTCTCGTGCGTCCTCTACATCAGTATACCTGCCATCTCGTGCGTCCCCTACATCAGTATACCTGCCTTCTCGTGCGTCCCCTACATCAGTATACCTGCCTTCTCGTGCGTCCCATACATCAGTATACCTGCCTACTCGTGCGTCCCCTACATCAGTATACCTGCCTTCTCGTGCATCCCCTACATCAGTATACCTGCCATCTCGTGCGTCCCCTACATCAGTATACTGCCTTCTCATGCGTCCCCTACATCAGTATACCTGCCTTCTCGTGCGTCCCCTACATCAGTATACCTGCCTTCTCATGCGTCCCCTACATCAGTATACCTGCCTTCTCGCGCGTCCCCTACATCAGTATACCTGCCATCTCGTGCGTCCCCTACATCAGTATACCTGCCTTCTCATGCGTCCCCTACATCAGTATACCTGCCTTCTCGTGCGTCCCCTACATCAGTATACCTGCCTTCTCGCGCGTCCCCTACATCAGTATACTGCCATCTCGTGCGTCCCTACATCAGTATACCTGCCTTCTCATGCGTCCCCTACATCAGTATACCTGCCTTCTCGTGCGTCCCCTACATCAGTATACCTGCCTTCTCTTGCGTCCCTTACATCAGTATACCTGCCTACTCGTGCGTCCCCTACATCAGTATACCTGCCTTCTCGTGCGTCCACTACATCAGTATACCTGCCTTCTCGTGCGTCCCCTACATCAGTATACCTCCCTTCTCGTACGTCCACTACATCAGTATACCTGCCTTCTCGTGCGTCCTCTACATCAGTATACCTGCCATCTCGTGCGTCCCCTACATCAGTATACCTGCCTTCTCGTGCGTCCCTACATCAGTATACCTGCCTTCTCGCGCGTCCCCTACATCAGTATACCTGCCATCTCGTGCGTCCCCTACATCAGTATACCTGCCTTCTCATGCGTCCCCTACATCAGTATACCTGCCTTCTCGTGCGTCCCCTACATCAGTATACCTGCCTTCTCGTGCGTCCCCTACATCAGTATACCTGCCTACTCGTGCGTCCCCTACATCAGTATACCTGCCTTCTCGTGCGTCCCCTACATCAGTATACCTGTCATCTCGTGCGTCCCTAATCAGTATACCTGCCTTCTCATGCGTCCCCTCAATCAGTTATACCTGCCATCTCGTGCGTCCCCTACATCAGTATACCTGCCTTCTCATGCGTCCCCTACGTCAGTATACCTGCCTTCTCGCGCGTCCCCTACATCAGTATACCTGCCATCTCGTGCGTCCCCTACATCAGTATACCTGCCTTCTCATGCGTCCCCTACATCAGTATACCTGCCTTCTCGTGCGTCCCCTACATCAGTATACCTGCCTTCTCGCGCGTCCCCTACATCAGTATACCTGCCATCTCGTGCGTCCATACATCAGTATACCTGCCTTCTCATGCGTCCCTACATCAGTATACCTGCCTTCTCGTGCGTCCCTTACATCAGTATACCTGCCTTCTCGTGCGTCCCTACATCAGTATACCTGCTACTCGTGCGTCCCCTACATCAGTATACCTGCCTTCTCGTGCGTCCCCTACATCAGTATACCTGCCATCTCGTGCGTCCCCTACATCAGTATACCTGCCTTCTCATGCGTCCCCTACATCAGTATACCTGCCTTCTCGTGCGTCCCCTACATCAGTATACCTGCCTTCTCATGCGTCCCCTACATCAGTATACCTGCCTTCTCGCGCGTCCCCTACATCAGTATACCTGCCATCTCGTGCGTCCCCTACATCAGTATACCTGCCTTCTCGTGCGTCCCCTACATCAGTATACCTGCCTTCTCGTGCGTCCCCTACATCAGTATACCTGCCTTCTCGTGCTTCCCTACATCAGTATACCTGCCTTCTCGTGCTTCCATAATCAGTATACCTGCCTTTCGTGCGTGCTCTACATCAGTATACCTGCCATCTCGCTGCGTCCCTACATCAGTATACCTGCCTTCTCGTGGTCCCCTACATCAGTATACCTGCTTCTCGTGCGTCCCATACATCAGTATACCTGCCTACTCGTGCGTCCCTACATTCAGTATACCTGCCTTCTCGTGCATCCCCTACATCAGTATACCTGCCATCTCGTGCGTCCCCTACATCAGTATACCTGCCTTCTCATGCGTCCCCTACATCAGTATACCTGCCTTCTCGTGCGTCTACATCAGTATACTGCCTTCTCATTGCGTCCCCTACATCAGTATACCTGCCTTCTCGCGCGTTCCCCTACATCAGTATACCTGCCATCTCGTGCGTCCCCTACATCAGTATAACCTGCCTTCTCATGCGTCCCTACATCAGTATACCTGCCTTCTCGATGCGTCCCCTAAAAATCAGTATACCTGCCTTCTCGCGCGTCCCCTACATCAGTATACCTGCCATCTCGTGCGTCCCCTACATCAGTATACCTGCCTTCTCATGCGTCCCCTACATCAGTATACCTGCCTTCTCGTGCGTCCCTACATCAGTATACCTGCCTTCCTCTTGACGTCCCTTACATCAGTATACCTGCTACTCGTGCGTCCCCTACATCAGTATACCTGCCTTCTCGTGCGTCCACTACATCAGTATACCTGCCTTCTCGTGCGTCCCCTACATCAGTATACCTCCCTTCTCGTACGTCCACTACATCAGTATACCTGCCTTCTCGTGCGTCCTACTACATTCAGTATACCTGCCATCTCGTGCGTCCCCTACATCAGTATACTGCCTTTCATGCGTCCCCTACATCAGTATACCTGCCTTCTCGTGCGTCCCCTATCATCAGTATACCTGCCTTCTCGCGCGTCCCCTACATTCAGTATACCTGCCATCTCGTGGTGCCCCTACATCAGTATACCTGCCTTCTCATGCGTCCCTACATCAGTATACCTGCACTTCTCGTGCGTCCCTTACATCAGTATACCTGCCTTCTCGTGCGTCCCTAACATCAGTATACCTGCCTTCTCGTGCGTCCCCTACATCAGTATACCTGCCTTCTCGTGCGTCCCTAACTCAGTATACCTGCCATCTCGTGCGTCCCCTACATCAGTATACCTGCCTTCTCATGGTCCCCTACATCAGTATACCTGCCTTCTCGTGCGTCCCCTACATCAGTATACCCTGCCTTCTCATGCGTCCCCTACATCAGTATACCTGCCCTTCTCGCGGTCCCATACATCAGTATACCTGCCATCTGTGCGTCCCCTACATCAGTATACATGCCTTCTCATGCGTCCCCTACATCAGTATACCTGCCTTCTCGTGCGTCCCCTATCATCAGTATACCTGCCTTTCATGCGTCCCCTACATCAGTATAACCTGCCTTCTCGCGCGTCCCCTACATCAGTATACCTGCCATTCTCGTGCGTCCCCTACATCAGTATACCTGCCTTTCATGCGTCCCCTACATCAGTATACCTGCCTTCTCGTGCGTCCCCTACATCAGTATACCTGCCTTCTCGCGCGTCCCCTACATCAGTATACCTGCATCTCGTGCGTCCCTACATCAGTATACCTGCCTTCTCATGCGTCACCTTAATCAGTATACCTGCCTTCTCGTGCGTCCCCTACATCAGTATTACCTGCCTTCTCGTGCGGCCCCTCCATCAGTATACCTGCCTGTCTCGTGCGTCCCTACATCAGTATACACTGCCTTCTCGTGCGTCCCTACATCAGTATACCTGCCTTCTCGTGCGGCCCCCTACATCAGTATACCGCCTTCTCGTGCGTCCCTCTACATCAGTATACCTGCCTTCTCGTGCGTCTCCTACATCAGTATTACCTGCCTTCTCGTGCATCCCCTCATCAGTATACCTGCCTTCTCGTGCGTCCCCTACATCGTATACCTGCCATCTCGTGCGTCCACTACATCAGTATACCTGCCTTCTCGTGCGTCCCCTACGTCAGTATACCTGCCTTCGCATGCGTCCCCTACATCAGTATACCTGCCTTCTCGTGCGTCCCCTACATCAGCATACCTGCCTTCTCATGCGTCCCCTACATCAGTATACCTGCCTTCTCGTGCGTCCCCTACATCAGTATACCTGCCTTCTCGTGCGTCCCCTACATCAGTATACCTGCCTTCTCGTGCGTCCTCTACATCAGTATACCTGCCTTCTCGTGCGTCCACTACATCAGTATACCTGCCTTCTCGTGCGTCACCTACATCAGTTATACCTGCCTTCTCGTGCGTCCCTACATCAGTATACCTGCCTTCTCGTGCGTCATCTACATCAGTATACCTGCCTTCTCGTGCGTCCCCTACATCAGTATACCTGCCTTCTCGTGCGTCCTCTACATCAGTATACCTGCCTTCTCGTGCGTCCCCTACATCAGTATACCTGCCTTTATCATGTGGGAGTTCGATACGTGGATTAGGGTAGAAATACTCACGTAGGCTGTTATACGTGTAATTACTGTTATGTGGACAGAGCCCTTGCCAGCCGTGCCTATCTCCTTGCTTCCACTCGTAACACTGGCTAGGCGGCTGGCCAGTACCCCGCAGTGGGTGTTTTGAAATAGTGTCAGCTCAGCACAATATGAAGACGTGACTCAAGACGGTTGGTCGTGAGTCAACGGACACTGGTTACTGGTAACTGGTTACTACGTTACTACTACTGAGATTACTGGTAACTGGTTACTAGGTTACTACTACTGAGAGCTCGGCGACGCTAACGTATGTCGTCCCGACATACAACTATACAAACTAGAAGTGGCAGGTATACGGCTTGGGCTGATTCTATACAATGTCAAAGTACACAACATGAACATTATAGATACATAAGTAGAACATTGGAATGAAAGCTTACGTAACTGAAACTGTAATGTATACAAGGTATACTATAGTACAACTTAAAACTCAACAATGGAACAACGACTAACATTGAGATTACAAGTGATAAAAACAAAAATTTTGATCGATCGATCTGTATTCGTGTGATCTACGGATTCTGAGGAAGGAATATATTTACAAGAAAGAGTGTTTAACAGAAAGGGAGATTCGGTGCACGCAAATCTAGACTGTTAACTCTCAGAATGCGGAGAGAAATGAACACAAAAAAAAATTCTTGAATACTGATAAGTTGATACTGTAACTATTCATCTATACAGGTTATTTACATTTAACCCCCAAATCTGCTAGGGTGTGATTGACATATGCAGAATGGGTGTCCTCTTGGGGGGGATCAAATTCTGTAGCAAATTTGGGTAACTCATGCTGTATTTGAGGCAAATCTGAATTGGAAGTTTACAAATGATACTTGAGGATTTCTCAATACCTGTCGTGTACGTAGGGAATAACGACATTAGGTTGATCATTGACTTTAGTATCAGAGGAAAAGGTAGGATCAGGAGGGATTGTCAGAGTCTGTCACATTAGGGCTGGGTTGGAGCATCATTATCATCACATACTAACTTCATATGATCCAAATGCGATTCTTTATACCCGACCGTACTAATCTCTCTAACCTTATACTTATTACCAGTGATATGTTCAACTACTCGATAAGGACCAAACAAACCTTTGATCAGCTTTGGCATAGCAGACGTTTTGTTAAAATTAGTCAGCATAAAATCTCGAAACCTACTTTGATTTTGGATGGCTTTACTCGAGTATTTGCGACTCTTGTGAAAATTTAGCTGTTGATTTATGAAATGTTTCACGGATTCTTCTAAAAACACTTTGAGCTAAGCTGGTACGAGTTGTACGAAATCTTTAGGGTTGTAATTTGGTTTCGGATTAGAATACAACAACTCATAAGGCAAACGTTTTTTACACCCTACAATGCATAAAGTGGGTGTCACCTATAGAAACATTGTAAGCAGAATTTATAGCACACTGCACATCAGGTATAACTTCATCCCAAGTTTCATATTGGGATTGATGTGGCTCTCAAGACATCAAGTACTTTTCTTATTGGTTCGTTCCGCTAAAACCCCTTGCTGGCAGGATGATGGGAAAAATGGTGGATTTAGTGATCTTGTACAAGGTACACAAATTTTCAAGAATTTCATTACAGAATTCACCTCCGTTATCTGTTACTAGGGACTTAGGGGTGGTATGCCTGCAGATAATTTCGTTCTTTAAACGATTTAGCTACTGTCTCGGCAGTTTTTATCTGCAATAGGAACTAACTCGCAATATCTGGTGAAATGGTCTACAATAACAAAAGATGTTTGTTACCTTGGAGAGAACATCGGAAATTAGTTAACAAATCTAGCGCAACTCTTTCCCCAAAGGTTCGCTATAGTTGGATACATTGGATTTGGATTAGGACAAATTAGCATTGCCTTTATGTTGCATGCAGACACTACATTTCCTAACATAGTCAGAAATATCAGTTGCCATTCGAGGCCAAAAATATTTCATTGGCTTGTTTTACTGAACGATCCATACCAGGGTGTGCAACACCTGGTACATCGTGGGAAATAGCTGTAAGGCTACATTCATAGTGACTGTGGAATTACTAATGGTATACTCTTCTGTAGGAGTACCCAACTCGGCTGTTCGATACAGTAATTCTTGGTTCATGAGAAAAATCACTGAAGGAGCTGGTGGCTTCACAGTCAGAATAAGATCTTCCTGGAGCAGGAATCGAATCACACCAGACCACATGGGATCGGTTCTTTCTTACTGGGGAAGGAATGAACAAACTCGGAGGAGTGGATGACTCCCCCCGGTTGAAAAAAAAAAAAAATTAACGCTATAACACGCAATATGAGCAAGGGAGAACGAATCTACTATCTCAAACTACAAGCACAGGAGAGAAAAAAAATGAAACCGGTGAACAATGTGATATTCTGAGTCGCACCAGTGACATGAGGTATCAGCTAAAAAACTTCACTTGCCCAAACATTAACAACATGGAAGTTACTCGAGAAATAACTTTTTTACAATGCACTGATTACTGTCAACTAGGATGGGATCACAATCTGAAACACAAGGGACAACAACAACACTCAAGTGAGCACACTAGCCACAGAAAAGTCTTTCTGCAATGGCTGGTGGCTCAGCAAGAGATGGCATAAACTCGTTGCAAGTAAAGTTTTCTCAAAGCGTCCCTGGGAAGGAACGAATACTTGAACAAGTCGCCATCGCAAGGATTTGTAAGCACTATCTGCGTGCACGAAATTTTTGGCTGGAGTCCAGACAGGGGTGACAGCAATTTACTAGTGCCTGACGCTCGGCTACGTTAATAAAGTAATTCACGGATCTATTAGGAACTTAAACTGAACTTCACATTTCGCAGCCCCTTTAACAAATCTCAGATTTCAAGCTGTGAAAAACAAACACATTGCTCAAGGGCTAGGTATTGTCTTTCAGTCAGTAAAGGGGAAAGTTGGTACTGTAGACTGATTCATATTGACTTTGACAGGCATGATACACTAAGTGAACATTCAAAAGTGACTGGACATGCCGCAAACCATGCTTCAAGACTATGTACATGGCCCTTGAATAAAGGTAACGCATCAGGGAATCACGAGTATAACTATAATATCTCGGTGTCTGAGTCGGTCTGTCAGTCGGTAAGGAACTGTGAGGACTGATGAAGGACCAGCAGTAGTGCCTGAGAGGTCTGAGTGTCGACATTCACTAAAGTATCACTTGACGGTTTTGTGAGACATAATGGCCAAAGTTGCACGGGGGAAACAAATAAGGCAAAAATAAAGAACAATAAAATGATATAAAATTCTAGAATTGAAATGAAAAGATATACAACTAATTCTGCAGGAATAATGTTTAAATTTCCTGCAAGAGGAATGAAAACTCAATTTAAAGGACTATTGGGCCAAGGGAAAAAAATTTATATTGAAATATACAAGTAAAAATATTCTGGAGCTGAATTAAATTCAAATGAGCTGTCTTTACTCTTGCTAATAAAAAAATTAATTAATTAAATTTTTAAATCAATGTGAAAGTGTCAAATAAAATTTTTAATTGTTAACTGGGAAATTTTAAATATTTTCTAAGAATGCATTAGACAAAACTAAAATTAATTCACAAGATATCAATAAAAGAAAATTTAAATTTACTGCCGAAAAAGTTCAAAAATAATTCACTTCAGAACAAGTTTCAACAAATAAAGTATAGAAATAATCACTGCAGTAATACAGTGTCACTGGGGAAAACTCAGGTAAAATAATGAATTAAAATTATGAAGATCAAAAAAAAAAAAAACTGATTGAACACTTTAACTCTTAATTGTAAATTAGACAAAACAATTTATCAAACAGAGTAAGGGAAAACACTTTTACGTTAAAAGTAATTGAAATTACATCAAGAGTGAATTTGTTCAAGAATATAAAAATATGAAAAAAAATTTAAAACACAGGTACAAAACAGGGAATATAAAAACTTACAATGACGGAGCACACTTCTTAAATAATATTCTTACAACAAAATCCCGCTGTGACTGATACAACAAAAATCTTGCTGTGGACTGATCGACAAAAAATTTTGCTGGCAAAATAATGGTACACAGTCTGCGAAAAATTAGAGAAATGAGACACTGTTGGCATACGAAAAAAAAAATGACACACATAGAAATAAATGGAAAATTTGGTATACTGGGTAAAAATCACTGCAGAATACAACGCTGAAAGAATACAATAAAAAAAAATGAATCACTTCACACAGGGTGACTGACTGGTACACTACACAATTTAATTTCTTACGACAGACGAATAGCATAAAGAAAAACACCCGCAGAATAATATAAGATAAGTGAAAAACACTGAAAAATATTGGAAAAAAAACTGAGTTAAAAGAAATACTGCGTTTACACTGAAAACACAAGGTTTAGAGTACACAAAACAATTTTACTATAAATGTCTCACACACGCAAATGTCTTTAAATGCAAGAAAAAATTTTCTCAAGAAATTATCACTGAAGTCGAGAGTAGGAGACGGACGGTGAGTACTGGTGGGGGCGGGTTTTATGGTGTCCCTCGCGGTGAGGTGATGACGCCTCCGACATTCATGTTGTCGTGAAGAATGTGCTTCTAGGGAACTCACATAACTGGCTTTATCTCGTTGGCACCAGCTACAAACTCTTGACCAATTATGTGAGCCAAAACAGTATAGGACCCGGTACAAGGGTGCAAACAACCACAGGTATATGGGTGGATGGCTGGTTGGTGGTGGGGAGAGTGGTGGGTTTTGACTCTCGCTGGGGTACTGCCCCGCACCCCTGGTGGTGGGAGAGTGGTGGTGGGGGGGGGGACGGTGAGGCTGCCGCGTACCCCACTCACCACGAGATGGCTAACAACCCACTCTAAGCCACAGGGAAAGGTAAAAACCACTCTTAGCATCCAACAGGAAGCACAAAGCGATAAAAAACAACACTGCGAGGAAAATTGGCTTACTTCTTACTTTCGTGGCTTACTTCTCTCTCTCAGCTGGGTTAGAAGCTGGGTTGGCTGACTGGCTTACCCACGAGAATGGATGACTGGAAGACGTGTAAAAGATGCACAAAGCACGGAGGAGCAGTTGGATGACAGGAGACGGCTGGAGATTAGGCTGGGCTGGGTTCACTTCCACAGTCTGGCTTACTGACTGGCTTTAATTGCAAATCCGGGTCAACCCCTCGGAGATGAAGCAATTAGCACACGAACTAAGCCAGGAAGCTTGAAACGGCTGCAACAGGCTTGCAGGCAGTAGGTAGTGAGTGAGGGTATAAGCTGCTGGCTCGAGGTGGTGCGGATGGGTAGTGGCTGGTGGGTGTGAGGGGAGGGCATTCACCGTTGACCCTGCCGGCTACTCACAACAGTCTTCAAAACGCCTTGATTTACCCTTAAAAACGTAAATCCACGCTCCACACCGCTGTACACCATTTATCATGTGGGAGTTCGATACGTGGATTAGGGTAGAAATACTCACGTAGGCTGTTATACGTGTAATTACTGTTATGTGGACAGAGCCCTTGCCAGCCGTGCCTATCTCCTTGCTTCCACTCGTAACACTGGCTAGGCGGCTGGCCAGTACCCAGCAGTGGGTGTTTTGAAATAGTGTCAGCTCAGCACAATATGAAGACGTGACTCAAGACGGTTGGTCGTGAGTCAACGGACACAGATTACTGGTAACTGGTTACTACGTTACTACTACTGAGACCTTCTCGTGCGTCCCCTACATCAGTATACCTGCGTTCTCGTGCGTCCCCTACATCAGTATACCTGCCTTCTCGTGCGTCCCCTACATCAGTATACCTGCCTTCTCGTGCGTCCCCTACATCAGTATACCTGCCTTCTCGTGCGTCCTCTACATCAGTATACCTGCCTTCTCGTGCGTCCCCTACATCAGTATACCTGCCTTCTCGTGCGTCCTCTACATCAGTATACCTGCCTTCTCGTGCGTCCCCTACATCAGTATACCTGCCTTCTCGTGCGTCCCCTACATCAGTATACCTGCCTTCTCGTGCGTCCCCTACATCAGTATACCTGCCTTCTCGTGCGTCCCCTACATCAGTATACCTGTCTTCTCGTGCGTTCTCTACATAAGTATCCCTACCATCTCGTGCGTCCCCTACATTAGTATACCTGCCTTCTCGTGCGTCCCCTACATCAGTATACCTGCCTTCATACTAATACGGGGGGAACTAGTACTACCCTCCCCACCAACATACATCAGTGTTCCGAGGAGAGAAAAACCTGTGACAAACACCTTCAAGAGCTACCTGTGTCCACACTCCAGAAACTCACACAAACATACTTCTCACAAGATTAAGACACTCAGGCAATCCAGAGAGCGTAGAGACACAAGCAGTACTGCTGTAAGATGCGTGATGTGACACTGTATCAGTGTATCATGGAACAGCACATCCTCAAGCACACAAAATACAGTGTGAGTCGTAAAACTCCATTCCAGTGCGTAAGCCACTGGGCCAGCTGGCTACAATAAGATTCATTCAGCCAGGTATATTTTTACATCATATGGAGGTTAGCATGAGCCACCACTCTGACCACAAATGCAAGTTTTTGCAGATGAATCTCCCGCCAGCGTGGCTATGACGAACTCTAGCTCAAGTCCCATCAAAGCCGTGTTCATGACTCACGATTTCGTGAGTTATGAAACTGGTCGTCAGTCTCATGAACCCATAAACATAGCTGTGAAAGAAAAAAACATAGTGACTCAACTCGACACTGGTGAGTAGCTTGGGAGGGAGACGCCAGTGTGACCCAAGCCAAGGAGAGAGGTGCCTTGTTAATTCTGGCACGGTCAAACAACAATTGGGTAATAACTCACGTCACACCCATGATAGGATCATGATGACCTCCCACCAGAGATGTGGTATAGCTGCCTCGTTGCTATACCACGCAGTTAACATATATTCTTGAGAAATTAGACACTTTAACAACACTTGGGAATATTTATTGTGGGAACGTTTCGCCAACAAGTGGCTTCCTCAGTCTGGTACAGAGGTGAATGGTAGAAGATGAGAAAGAGTTTGAGGTAAACAGTCCCTCATCCTGGATTCGATGTGTTCAGTCCATCTTACAGCTATATCAGCCTGGGGAAAAACGATGGAAGGTCACATTTGCTCCTGAGAAAACACAAATAATGATGGTCTCTAGGTGCCATGATGGTAATGCTGGAGCAGTGGTAAGAATGATGGGAGAGTGTTGGTACCCAGGGATGAAATCTGATATCCTTGGGGTGAAATTTGACTCCAAATTGACTATGAAGAACCAAGTTGTAAATCTTGCAAACAAGGCAGCCAGGAAGCCTACAGTACTTCATCGTATCTCGCACCTGCTCGACAGTAGACGTTGTAAGATTCTGTATGAAGCACAAGTAGGCTCACTGAGTATGATCCACTTTCTTGGATTGCCTGCTCATGTCAAATCTGCGACTTCTTGACAGAATAGAGAACAGAGCAAGACGACTCTTCTCTTCCCTGGACTCGCCCTGGATAGATCTGTCATTTCAGCAGAGCCTTCAACACCGAAGGAATGTGGGTGCTCTTACTGTTATGTACAAGGTCAATATTGTCAAATTACCACACTTGGATCCACTCCGAGAACAGAGAGATGTAAACCTCTACACTACAAGACGGGCAGCAAACAGCAACTACACTCTGGCTGTACCTTTCTCCAGAACATCACTTCATCTGAGATTATTTATTCCTAGAATGACCCGAGTTTGGAACTTGTTCGTACAGCATAATGACATCAACGAAATGAAGTCAGTTTGCCAAATGAAATCTCTGGCCCACAGATGGCTCCAACTTCATCCTATTCACTATTTGTATATGTCTTAACAGTAAAAGGCTTTAAAATGAGCTGATGTAAGTAACAGCTCTTAGCTAGTAAACAAAGTTAGGATCCCTTAACCCTGTAGAATCCTATGTAGAGAGAGAGAGAGAGAGAGAGAGAGAGAGAGAGAGAGAGAGAGAGAGAGAGAGAGAGAGAGAGAGAGAGAGAGAGATACCCTTAGTGTTCAACAGTAACTACGACAGGTTACCCCACCTAGTGTAGTGGGTTGTCAGCAGTGGCAAGCTTGTCTATGTCTCTCAGTCACGCCGTTATCTCTCCCACTGCATCACGCCTCAACCGCCTAATTTAATCCACGTCAAAAAGCAGAACAAGCCACCGCCACTGACACAAGACGCGAACTTACTGCCTTTCAACTCTCACTGCAAAACTGAATGCTCGTTTACCATAGAATAAGAGAGTTTTTTTGAACGTTTAACGACGTTGAACGAATATATAACGAGTCAACGTCAGTTAGAATGCGTCACTTTGACGTGAACACATCGCTAGGTTGGCAAAATTGACTTTAAAATGAATATTGGTCGTCTTATCAAAGTTGTCATGACAGAACATGGGTCCGTAAGGTCGAAATTAACTTGTAGTGAAGCCACAAGTGCGCCTTATTGACTAAAATAGTAAGCAAAGGATATTCTCAGTGTATATACACTGAGATGCACGTCTCTCTGTGTATATACATTGAGATGCACATCTCTCTGTGTATATACAGTGAGATGCACATCTCTCAGTGTATATACACTGAGATGTACATCTCTCGGTGTATATACACTGAGATGCACATCTCTCTGTGTATATACACTGAGATGTACATCTCTCTGTGTATATACACTGAGATGCACAGCTCTCTGTGTATATATACTGAGAGACACACTTCTCAGTGTATATACAGGTCTCAGTGTTTACACATTCCAGTGTATATACACTGGTGTATATACACTGGTGTATATACATTAGTATATGCGAGAGAAAACATGGAGAAAACCAGAGCTAAAACATTATAACTTTTTAATTCAACAGTTGATAAACCCAGGTAACACAGTTGTGGTTGATAAACCCAGGTAACACAGTTGTGGTTGATAAACCCAGGTAACACAGTTGTGGTTGATAAACCCAGGTAACACTGTTGTGGTTGATAAACCCAGGTAAAAACAGTTGTGGTTGATAAACCCAGGTAACACTGTTGTGGTTGATAAACCCAGGTAACACAGTTGTGGTTGATGAACCCAGGTAACACAGTTGTGGTTGATAAACCCAGGTAACACAGTTGTGGTTGATAAACCCAGGTAACACTGTTGTGGTTGATAAACCCAGGTAACACAGTTGTGGTTGATAAACCCAGGTAACACTGTTGTGGTTGATAAACCCAGGTAACACAGTTGTGGTTGATAAACCCAGGTAACACAGTTGTGGTTGATAAACCCAGGTAACACAGTTGTGGTTGATAAACCCAGGTAACACTGTTGTGGTTGATAAACCCAGGTAACACAGTTGTGGTTGATAAACCAGGTAACACTGTTGTGGTTGATAAACCCAGGTAACACAGTTGTGGTTGATAAACCCAGGTAACACAGTTGTGGTTGATAAACCCAGGTAACACAGTTGTGGTTGATAAACCCAGGTAACACAGTTGTGGTTGATGAACCCAGGTAACACTGTTGTGGTTGATAAACCCAGGTAACACAGTTGTGGTTGATAAACCCAGGTAACACTGTTGTGGTTGATAAACCCAGGTAACACAGTTGTGGTTGATAAACCCAGGTAACACAGTTGTGGTTGATAAACCCAGGTAACACAGTTGTGGTTGATAAACCCAGGTAACACTGTTGTGGTTGATAAACCCAGGTAACACAGTTGTGGTTGATAAACCCAGGTAACACTGTTGTGGTTGATAAACCCAGGTAACACAGTTGTGGTTGATAAACCCAGGTAACACAGTTGTGGTTGATAAACCCAGGTAACACAGTTGTGGTTGATAAAACCCAGGTAACACTGTTGTGGTTGATAAACCCAGGTAACACAGTTGTGGTTGATAAAACCCAGGTAACACTGTTGTGGTTGATAAACCCAGGTAACACAGTTGTGGTTGATAAACCCAGGTAACACTGTTGTGGTTGATAAACCCAGGTAACACTGTTGTGGTTGATAAACCCAGGTAACACTGTTGTGGTTGATAAACCCAGGTAACACTGTTGTGGTTGATAAACCCAGGTAACACAGTTGTGGTGATAAAACCCAGGTAACACAGTTGTGGTTGATAAACCCAGGTAACACTGTTGTGGTTGATAAACCCAGGTAACACTGTTGTGGTTGATAAACCCAGGTAACACAGTTGTGGTTGATAAACCCAGGTAACACAGTTGTGGTTGATAAACCCAGGTAACACAGTTGAGGTTGATAAACCAAGGTAACACTGTTGTGGTTGATAAACCCAGGTAACACAGTTGTGGTTGATAAACCCAGGTAACACTGTTGTGGTTGATAAACCCAGGTAACACAGTTGTGGTTGATAAACCCAGGTAACACTGTTGTGGTTGATAAACCCAGGTAACACTGTTGTGGTTGATAAACTCAGGTAACACTGTTGTGGTTGTATAACCCAGGTAACACTGTTGTGGTTGATAAACCCAGGTAACACTGTTGTGGTTGATAAACCCAGGTAACACAGTTGTGGTTGATAAACCCAGGTAACACTTGTGGTTGATAAACCAGGTAACACAGTTGTGGTTGTATAAACCCAGGTAACACAGTTGTGGTTGATAAACCCAGGTAACACAGTTGTGGTTGATAAACCCAGGTAACACAGTTGTGGTTGATAAACCCAGGTAACACAGTTGTGGTTGATAAACCCAGGTACACAGTTGTGGTTGATAAACCCAGGTAACACAGTTGTGGTTGATAAACCCAGGTAACACAGTTGTGGTTTGATAAACCCAGGTAACACAGTTGTGGTTGATAAACCCAGGTAACACAGTTGTGGTTGATAAACCCAGGTAACACAGTTGTGGTTGATAAACCCAGGTAACACTGTTGTGGTTGATAAACCCAGGTAACACTGTTGTGGTTGATAAACCCAGGTAACACTGTTGTGGTTGATAAACCCAGGTAACATTGTTGTGGTTGATAAACCCAGGTAACACAGTTGTGGTTGATAAACCCAGGTAACACTGTTGTGGTTGATAAACCCAGGTAACACTGTTGTGGTTGATAAACCCAGGTAACACAGTTGGTGTTGATGAACCCAGGTAACACTGTTGTGGTTGATAAACTCAGGTAACACAGTTGTGGTTGATAAACCCAGGTAACACTGTTGTGGTTGATAAACCCAGGTAACACAGATGTGGTTGATAAACCCAGGTAACACTGTTGTGGTTGATAAACCCAGGTAACACTGTTGTGGTTGATAAACCCAGGTAACACTGTTGTGGTTGATAAACCCAGGTAACACAGTTGTGGTTGATAAACCCAGGTAACACTGTTGTGGTTGATAAACTCAGGTAACACTGTTGTGGTTGATAAACCCAGGTAACACTGTTGTGGTTTATGAACCCAGGTAACACTGTTGTGGTTGACAAAGACAGGTAACACTGTTGTGGTTGATGAACCCAGGTAACACTGTTGTGGTTGATAAACCCAGGTAACACTGTTGTGGTTGATGAACCCAGGTAACACTGTTGTGGTTGATAAACCAAGGTAACACTGTTGTGGTTGATAAACCCAGGTAACACTGTTGTGGTTGATAAACCCAGGTACACTGTTGTGGTTGATAAACCCAGGTAACACTGTTTTGGTTGATAAACCCAGGTAACACAGTTGTGGTTGATAAACCCAGGTAACACTGTTTTGGTTGATAAACCCAGGTAACACTGTTGAGGTTGATAAACCCAGGTAACACTGTTGCGGTTGATAAACCCAGGTAACACTGTTGTGGTTGATAAACCCAGGTAACACTGTTGTGGTTGATAAACCCAGGTAACACAGTTGTGGTTGATAAACCCAGGTAACACTGTTGTGGTTGATAAACCCAGGTAACACTGTTTTGGTTGATAAACCCAGGTAACACTGTTGAGGTTGATAAACCCAGGTAACACTGTTGTGGTTGATAAACCAAGGTAACACTGTTGTGGTTGATAAACCCAGGTAACACTGTTGTGGTTGATAAACCCATGTAACACAGTTGTGGTGGATAAACCCAGGTGTCACTGTTGTGGTTGATAAACCAAGGTAACACAGTTGTGGTTGATAAACCCAGGTAACACAGTTGTGGTTGATAAACCAAGGTAGCACAGTTGTGGTTGATGAACCCAGGTAACACTGTTGTGGTAGATAAACCAAGGTAACACAGTTGTGGTTGATAAACCCAGGTAACACTGTTGTGGTTGATGAACCCAGGTAACACTCTTGCGGTTGATAAACCAAGGTAACACTGTTGTGGTTCATAAACCCAGGTAACACTGTTGTGGTTGATAAACCAAGGTAACACCGTTGTGGTTGATAAACCCAGGTAACACTGTTATGGTTGATAACCCAAGGTAACACAGTTGTGGTTGATAAACCCAGGTAACACTGTTGTGGTTGATAAACCAAGGTAACGCAGTTGAGGTTGATAAACCCAGGTAACATGTTGTGGTTGATAAACGCAGGTAACACAGTTGTGGTTGATAAACTCAGGTGTCAATGTTGTGGTTGATAAACCAAGGTAACACAGTTGTGGTTGATAAACCAAGGTAACACAGTTGTGGTTGATAAACTAAGGTAACACAGTTGTGGCTGATAAACCCAGGTAACACTGTTGTGGTTGATAAACCAAGGTAACACAGTTGTGGTTGATAAACTCAGGTAACACTGTTGTGGTTGATAAACGCAGGTAACACAGTTGTGGTTGATAAACCAGGTAACAATGTTGTGGTTGATAAACCAAGGTAACACTGTTGTGGTTGATAAACCCAGGTAACAATGTTGTGGTTGATAAACCAGGTAACAATGTTGTGGTTGATAAACCAGGTAACAATGTTGTGGTTGATAAACCCAGGTAACACTGTTGCGGTTGATAAACCAAGGTAACACTGTTGTGGTTGATAAACCCAGGTAACAATGTTGTGGTTGATAAACCCAGGTAACACTGTTGTGGTTGATAAACAAAGGTAAGACAGTTGTGGATGATAAACCCAGGTAACACTATTGTGGTTGATAAACGCAGGTAACACAGTTGTGGTTGATAAACCAGGTAACACTGTTGTCGTTGATAAACCAAGGTAACACAGTTGTGGTTGATAAACCCATGTAACACTGCTGTGGTTGATAAACCCAGGCAACACTGTTGTGGTTGGTAAAAAAAGGTAACACTATTGTGGTTGATAAACCCAGGTAACACGGTTGTGGTTGATAAACCCAGGTAACAGTGTTGTGGTTGATAAACCCATGTAACACTGTTGTGGTTGATAAACGCAGGTAACACTGTTGTGGTTAATAAACCCAGGTAAAACTGTTGTGGTTGATAAAAACAGGTAATACTGTTGTGGTTGATAAACCCAAGTAACACAGTTGTGGTTGATAAACCCAGGTAACACTGTTGTGGTTGATAAACCCAGGTAACACTGTTGTGGTTGATAAATCCAGGTAACATTGTTGTGGTTGATAAACCCAGGTAACACAGTTGTGGTTGATAAACCCAGGTAACAATGTTGTGGTTGATAAACCCAGGTAACACTGTTGTGGTTGATAAACCCAGGTAACACAGTTGGTGTTAATGAACCCAGGTACCCACAGTGACTGCAACACTGAGGTACCCAGAGTGACTGCAACACTGAGGTACCCACAGTGACTGCAACACTGAGGTACCCACAGTGACTGCAACACTGAGGTGCTCACAGTTACTGCAACACTGAGGTACCCACAGTGACTGCAACACTGAGGTATCCACAGTGACTGCAACACTGAGGTACCCACAGTGACTGCAACACTGAGGTACCCAGAGTGACTGCAACACTGAGGTACCCACAGTGACTGCAACACTGAGGTACCCACAGTGACTGCAACACTGAGGTACCCACAGTGACTGCAACACTGAGGTACCCACAAATGTTGGAGCAACACTGAGGTACCCACAGTGTTGGCGCAACACTGAGGTACCCAACAGTGTTGGAGCAACACTGAGGTACCCACAGTGTTGGAGCAACACTGAGGTACCCCCAGTTTTTGGAGCAACACTGAGGTACCCACAGTGTTGGAGCAAAACTGAGGCACCCACAGTGTTGGGCAACACCGAGGTAACCACAGTGTTGGAACAACACCCGAGGCACCCACAGTGTTGGAGCAACACTGAGGTACCCACAGTGTTGTAGCAACACTGAGGTACCCCAGTGTTGGAGCAACACTGAGGTACCCACAGTGTTGGAGCAACCTGAGGCACCCACAGTGTTGGAGCAACACTGAGGTACCCACAGTGTTGGAGCAACACTGAGGTACCCACAGTGTTGGGGCAACACTGAGGTACCCACAGTGTTGGAGCAACACTGAGGTACCCACAGTGTTGGAGCAACACTGAGGCACCCACAGTGTTGGAGCAACACTGAGTTTCCCACAGTGTTGGAGCAACACTGAGGTACCCACAGTGTTGGAGCAACACTGGTGGCACCCAAAAGTGTTGGAGCAACACTGAGGTACCCACAGTGTTGGAGCAACACTGAGGCACACACAGTTTTTGGAGCAACACTGAGGCACCCACAGTGTTGGAGCAACACTGAGGTACCCACAGTGTTGGGGCAACACTGAGGTACCAACAGTGTTGGAGCAACACTGAGGTACCCACAGTGTTGGAGCAACACTGAGGCACCCACAGTGTTGAGCAACACTGAGGCACCCACAGTGTTGGAGCAACACTGAGGTACCCCCAGTGTTGGAGCAACACTGAGGGACCCACAGTGTTGGAGCAACACTGAGGTACCCACAGTGTTGGAGCAACACTGAGGTACCCACAGTGTTGGGAGCAACACTGAGGTACCACAGTGTTGGAGCAACACTGAGGTACCCACAGTGTTGGGAGCAACACTGAGGCACCCCACAGTGTTGGAGCAACACTGAGGCAAACCCCCAGTGTTGGAACAACACTGAGGTACCCACAATGTTGGAGCAACACTGAGGTACCCACAGTGTTGGAGCAACACTGAGGTACCCCCCAGTGTTTGGAGCAACACTGAGGCACCCACAGTGTTTTGGGGCAACACTGAGGTACCCCCAGTGTTTGAGCAACACTGAGGTACCCACAGTGTTGGACAACACTGAGGCACCCACAGTGTTGGGCAACACTGAGGCACCCACAGGGGTTGGAGCAAAAACTGAGGTACCCACAGTTTGGAGCAACACTGAGGTACCCACAGTGTTGGAGCAACACTGAGGTACCCACAGTGTTGGGGCAACACTGAGGCACCCACAGTGTTGGAGCAACACTGAGGTACCCACAGTGTTGGAGCAACACTGAGGTACCCACAGTGTTGGAGCAACACTGAGATACCTACAGTGTTGGAGCAACACTGAGGCACCCACAGTGTTGGAGCAAAAAACTGAGGTACCCACAGTGTTGGAGCAACACTGAGGTACCCACAGTGTTGGAGCAACACTGAGGCACCCCCAGTGTTGGAGCAACACTGAGGTACCCACAGTGTTGGAGCAAAAACTGAGGCACCCACAGTTTGGAGCAACACTGAGGTACCCACAGTGTTGGAGCAACACTGAGGTACCCCAGTGTTGGAGCAACACGAGGTACCCACAGTGTTGGAGCAACACTGAGGTACCCACAGTTTGGAGCAACACTGAGGCACCCACAGTGTTGGAGCAACACTGAGGCACCCACAGTGTTGGAGCAACACTGAGGTACCCACAGTGTTGGAGCAACACTGAGGCACCCACAGTGTTTGGAGCAACACTGAGGCACCCACAGTTGTTGGAGCAACACTGAGGTACCCACAGTGTTGGAGCAACACTGAGGCACCCACAGTGTTGGAGCAACACTGAGGTACCCACAGTGTTTTGGGGGCAACACTGAGGCACCCACAGTGTTGGGGCAACACTGAGGACCCACAGTGTTGGAGCAACACTGAGGTACCCACATGTTGAGCAACACTGAGGCACCCACAGTGTTGGAGCAACACTGAGGTACCCACAGTGTTGGAGCAACACTGAGGTACCCACAGTGTTGGAGCAACACTGAGGCACCCACAGTGTTGGAGCAACACTGAGGCACCCACAGTGTTGGAGCAACACTGAGGTACCCACAGTGTTGGAGCAACACTGAGGTACCCACATGTTGGAGAACACTGAGGCACCCACAGTGTTGGAGCAACACTGAGGCACCCACAATGTTGGAGCAACACTGAGGCACCCACAGTGTTGGAGCAACACTGGGCACCCACAGTGTTGGGGCAACACTGAGGGACCCCAGTGTTGGAGCAAACACTGAGGCACCCACAGTGTTGGAGCAACACTGAGGCACCCACAGTGTTGGAGCAACACTGAGGTACCCACAGTGTTGGAGCAACACTGAGGCACCCACAGTGTTGGAGCAACACTGAGGCACCCACAGTGTTGGAGCAACACTGAGGCACCCACAGTGTTGGAGCAACACTGAGGGACCCACAGTGTTGGAGCAACCCCTGAGGTACCCACATGTTGGAGCAACACTGAGGCACCCACATGTTGGAGCAACACTGAGGCACCCACTGTGTTGGAGCAACACTGAGCACCCACAGTGTTTTGGGGCAACACTGAGGCACCCACAGTGTTGGAGCAACACTGAGGTACCCACAGTGTTGGGCACACTGAGGCACCCACAGTGTTGGAGCAACACTGAGGCACCCACAGTGTTGGAGCAACACTGAGGTACCCACAGTGTTGGAGCAACACTGAGGCACCCACAGTGTTGGAGCAACACTGAGGCACCCACAGTGTTGGAGCAACACTGAGGCACCCACAGTGTTGGAGCAACACTGAGGTACCCACAGTTTTGGAGCAACACTGAGGTACCCACGTGTTGGAGCAACACTGAGGTACCCACAGTGTTGGAGCAACACTGGGTAAACCCCCAGTGTTGGAGCAAAACTGAGGTACCCACAGTGTTGGAGCAAAAACTGAGGTACCCACAGTGTTGGAGCAACACTGAGGTACCCACAGTGTTGGAGCAACACCCGAGGTACTCACAGTGTTGGAGCAACACTGAGGTACCCACATGTTGGAGGGAACACTGAGGGACCCACAGTGTTGGGAGCAACACTGAGGTACCCACAGTGTTGGAGCAACCTGAGGTACCCCAGTGTTGGAGCAACACTGAGGTACCCACAGTGTTGGAGCAACACTGAGGTACCCACAGTGTTGGAGCAACACTGGAGGTACCCACAGTGTTGGAGCAACACTGAGGTACCCACAGTGTTGGAGCAACACTGAGGTACCCACAGTGTTGGAGCAACACTGAGGTACCCACAGTGTTGGAGCAACACTGAGGTACCCACAGTGTTGGAGCAACACTGAGGCACCCACAGTGTTGGAGCAACACTGAGGCACCCACAGTGTTGGAGCAACACTGAGGTACCCACAGTGTTGGAGCAACACTGAGGCACCCACAGTGTTGGAAACAACACTGAGGCACCCCACAGTGTTGGAGCAACACTGAGGTACCCACAGTGTTGGAGCAACAACACTGAGGCACCCACAGTGTTGGAGCAACACTGAGGCACCCACAGTGTTGGAGCAAAAACTGAGGCACCCACAGTGTTGGAGCAACACTGAGGTACCCACAGTGTTGAGCAACACTGAGGTACCCACAGTGTTGGGAGCAACACTGAGGTACCCACAGTGTTGGGGCAACACTAAGGCACCCACAGTGTTGGAGCAACACTGCGGTACCCACATGTTGAGCAACACTGAGGTACCCACAAGTTTTGGAGCAACAACTGAGGTACCCACAGTGTTGGAGCACACTGAGGTACCCACAGTGTTGAGCAACACTGAGGTACCCACAGTGTTGGAGCAACCCCTGAGGTACCACAGGTTTGGAGCAACACTGAGGTACCCACAGTGTTTAGCAACACTAGGCACCCACATGTTGGAGCAAACCAAATGAGGTACCCACAGTGTTGGAGCAACACTGAGGTACCCACAGTGTTGGGCAACCCCTGAGGTACCCACAGTGTTTGGACAACACTGAGGCACCCACATGTTGGAGCAACACTGAGGTACCCACAGTGTTGGAGCAACACTGAGGTACCCACAGTGTTGGAGGGAACACTAGGTACCCCACAGTGTTGGAGCAACACTGAGGTACCCACATGTTGGAGCAACACTGAGGACCCACAGTGTTGGAGCAACACTGAGGTACCCACAGTGTTGGAGCAACACTGAGGACCCACAGTGTTGGAGCAACACTGAGGCACCCACAGTGTTGGAGCAACACTGAGGTACCCACAGTTGGAGCAACACTGAGGCACCACAGGGGTTGGAGCAACACTAAAGGTACCCACAGTGTTGGAGCAACACTGAGGCACCCACAGTGTTGGAGCAACACTGAGGCACCCACAGTGTTGGAGCAACACTGAGGCACCCACAGTGTTGGAGCAACACTGAGGTACAAATACTGTAAATATCTAAGATAAGGATAAGTAAATAAGACAAAAAGTTAGACCAATAAAACTACGAAAATGTCACACACACACACACACAACCACACACACACACACACACACACACACACACACACACACACACACACACACACACAACACACACACTCACACACACACTCACAAGAAATGAGGAGGTATGTGAGGAGCTGAACAGGAGATTTAAGGAAGTTTTTACAGTAGAGACAGGAAGGGCTGTGGGAAGACAGAACAGAAGGAACATCAAGAGGGAATATACCAACAAGTGTTGGATGACATACGAACAACTGAGGAGGAGGTGAAGAAGCTCTTAAGGGGAACTTGACAACCTCAAAGGCGATGGGACCGACAACATCTCCCCATGGGTCCTTAAGAAGGAGCAGAGATGCTGTGTTTTCCCTTAACCACAATCTTCAACACATCCCTTGAAACTGGGGCAACTACCTGAGAAAGGGAAGACAGCTAATGTAGTCCCCATATTTAAGAAAGGAAACAGAAACGAGGCACAAAAAACTACAGACCTGTGTCTCTGACATGTATGTGTGCAAAGTCATGGAGAAGATTATCATGAGGAGAGTTGCCCGAACACCTGGAAAGGAACAAGATTATAAATGAAAACCAGCATGGGTTCAGGGAAGGCAAATCTTGTATCACAAACCTCCTGAGTTTTATGACAAGGTAACAGAAGTAAGACACAGAGAGAGGGTTGGGTAGATTGCGTTTTTCCTAACTGCAGAAGGCCTTTGACACAGTTCCCCACAAGAGATTAGTGCAGAAGCTGGAGGAAACAGGCCACATAAAGGAATGCACTGCAATGGATTAAGGGAATATCTGACAGGGAGGCAGCAAAGAGTCATGGTACTTTAAGAGGTATCACAGTGGGCGCCTGTTACGAGCGGGGTCCCACAGGGGTCATTCTAGGACCAGTGCTATTTTTGATATATGTGAACGGGCATGAGGAAGGAATAGACTCTGAATGTCCCCTGTTCGCAGATGACGTGAAGTTGATGAGAAGAATTAAATCCCACGAGGATGAGGCAGGACTGCAAAGAGACCTGGAGAGGCTGACATGTGGTCCAGTAACTGCTTCTCGAATTCAATCCACCAAATGCAAAGTCATGAAGATTGGGGAGGGGCAAAGAAGAAACCCAACAGAGTAAAGGCTAGGTGGACAAAGACTACAGACCTCACTCAGGGAGAAAGACCTTGGGGTGACCTTTAAAACCGAGCACATCACCGGAGGCACACATCAACCAAATAACCGCTGCAGCATACGGGCGCCTGGCAAACCTGAGAATAGCGTTCCGATACCTTAATAAGGAATCGTTCAAGACACTGTACACTGGTTTTTGTTAGGGCCCCTACTGGAGTTTTGCAGCACCAGCTGGAACCCACACCTGGTCAAGCACGTCAAGAAGTTAGAGAAAGTACAAAGGTTTGCAACAAGCAAATCCCCAGAGCTCAAAGGGGAATGTCGTACGAGGAAAGTTTAAGGGGAAAAACGGACTGACGACACTGGAGACAGAAGGGTCAGGGGAGACATGATAACTACATACAAGATACGCGGGAATAGCAAGGGGACAGAGATAGGATGTTCCAGAGAGGGGACACAGGGACAAGGGGTCACAACTGGAAGCTGAAGACTCAGACGAGTCACAGGGACGTTAGGAAGTATTTCTTCAGTCATAGAGTTGTCAGCAAGTGGAATAGCCTAGCAAGTGAAGTAGTGGAGGCAGGAACCATACATAGTTTTAAGAAGAGGTATGACAAAGCTCAGGAAGCAGAGAGAGAGAGGATCCAGTAGCGATCAGTGAAGAGGCGGGGGGCCAGGAAGCTGAGTCTCGACCCCTAAACCACAATTTTGGTGAAATACAAAATTTGGTGAGTATAAAACCACACACACACACACACACCACACCCACACAAAACACACACACACACACACACACACACACACACACACACACACACATACATGCGCCAGTATTTACCACCTTCCATTAACTTCCTATATCTGCCGAGGTTTAAAAAATATATATTAATGCAAAAATATATATTCAAAAGCGCTCTAAAAGAGAATATAAGAGGTAAATAATAATGTTAAGGAGAGAGAGAGAGAGAGAGAGAGAGAGAGAGAGAGAGAGAGAGAGAGAGAGAGAGAGAGAGAGAGAGAGAGAGAGAGAGAGAGAGAGAGAGAGAGAAATAATGATCATAAAGTGTATGAAACTATCTCTATCCCTGAGACACCTTTAGGCTCACGTCTGAATTTCAAGGTCGTGGAAGAAACAATTAAAGACCTTTGTTATGGCCCTAAACAAGGCATGCCACGGAAACAGCTGGTGGCCAGCTGCCGTACCTCACAACACCCAGCTGTCGCATCATCACCATTACACAGTAAACTACCAGCTGTGTCAACCACCAACGTTCACTCTAATAACCTTAAAACTCCCCTTTCTCTCTCTACAGTAATAGCTGCCCCGGCTCAAAGAATTTCCAGCTATCATGAGCGTCATATGATTCCGCGCAGCAGCAATTTAAGCAACGTGAACTGAAGCCACAATTCTTGAAGACCGTAGTGGCTCCGAGGCGAGAAATCCGACGCTTCACGTTTTGTATCATGGCCGCGAACACCGTGCTGGCGGAGCTCAGGTCGGCCAGGGTCACTGTTTATTTTGATAAGAAGCAGCAGCAGAGTGGATGCCAGTAGAGACAACCGTCTCAGCATCTACTGAAAGTTATGGAGAGAGCAGTTAAGTACAGTGGAACCTCAGTGTTGGAATGTACGGGACCTCCAACAAGCCGGAGTCCCAGCAATTTTGTTCAGAAAAAAAGTGACCTAGTTTTTAAACGTTTTCCTTGTTTACAATTCAGTTGCAAAAAACGTTTTACCGGCAAGCCCTGTTTCAAAAGTGCTTTGGAGTGACCCCTGACACTGACCTGACTCTCAGAGACTTTTAGAAGAGTCGGTTCAACATTCTCCAGTATGAGGCCGATAATTAAAGCTTGAGAAATACTGTTTCGAACATTGAACTTTTCGCTGTTCGAACACTACCTAGGGACCAATTAAGTTCAAACACCGAGGTTCCATTGTACTTTAATGACAAACTTCCTAAAAAAAAAAACAAGTTTTAGAGCATCTCACTCATCGGATACTTCCTCAGTCAACCCCACGAACTACATAAGAACTCAAATGTCAAAAGGGAATTTCACAGACACAGTCACTGTGGACCGTCAAAAGACATTTGCCACAGTGAACCACAGTATATAACTACAAGGTCAGTAGACTGGTTCAAGTCTCGCATGAACCACAGGAAACAAATTGTCAAGGTCAATAATACAGAATTAGAACCTCCTGTTGAAAATATATGGGGTTCCACATTAAAACACGTGCAACAGTTAGTCTTCTTCAGTCATATAAAGAGGCAGCAGGAGCAGTAGTGAAATGAAGATGATGCAATTAGTCCATCAACCTTGGAGAAATAGTATTTGAGGTAGTCAGTCCGCCCACAGGATGGGTATGGGGTGCATAATAAACATATTAAACTAAAGGTAGTCAGTCCCTCAGCCTGGCTGAAGGACTGACCGCCTCAAATTCCTCCTCCTTTAATACCGTTTTTTCTTTGAATTGGACCGATGAAGCCACTGTGTGGTGAAAGGTTTCCCCAGTAAAGATACCCAAATGTTGTACAAAATTCCTTGATGAGAAATAGATAGATAGATAGATAGATAGATAGATAGATAGAGAGAGAGAGAGAGAGAGAGACAGAGAGAGAGAGAGAGAGAGAGAGAGAGAGAGAGAAGATAGATAGAGAGAGAGAGTAGAGAGAGAGAGAGAGAAGAGAGAGAGAGAGAGAGATAGATAGATAGATATAAAGATAGATAGATAGAGAGAGAGAGAGAGAGAGAGAGAGAGAGATATAGATAGGGTAAAAGAGAAGAGAAATTTTTTTTTTAAAAAAAAAAAAAAAAAAAAATTTTAAATAAAAAAAATTTAAATAAAAAAAGAAGAAAGAAGAAGAGAAAGGGG
>NC_069402.1:108435020-108474007 GCF_026875155.1 Cherax quadricarinatus
GGGTAAAAAAATTTTTGATCTACTTTTTTTTTTATATTTATTTTTATATTTTTATAATTTTAAGGTAGTAGGTTGGTAGACAGCAACCACCCAGGGAGGTAACTACCGTCCTGCCAAGTGAGTGTAAAACGAAGCCTGTGATTGTTTTACATGATGGTAGGATTGCTGAGGTCTTTTGTCTGTCTCATAAATATGCAAGATTACAGGCATGTCTTGCTACTTCTACTTGCACTTAGGTCACACTACACAATACATGTACACATTTATTTATACACACTCATCTGAGTTTTTCTTTGATTTTATCTTAATAGTTCTTGGTCTTATTAATTTTCCTTTTATAACCATGGGGAAGTGGAATAAGAATCTTTCCTCCGTAAGCCATGCGTGTTGTAAAAGTCAACTAAAATGCCGGAACAATGGGCTAGTAACCCCTTTTCCTGTAAAGATTACTAAAAAGAATAAGAAGAAGAAAATTGTCAAAGTGGGAAGTCTGAATGTGCGTGGATGTTGTGCAGATGATAAGAAAGAATGATTGTGGATGTTATGAATGAGAAGAAGCTGGATGTCCTGGCTTTAAGTGAAACAAAGCTGAAGGGGGTGGGAGAGTTTTCAGTGGAGAGGAATAAATGGGATTAGGTCAGGGGTTTCAAATAGAGTTAGAGCTAAAGAAGGAGTAGCAATAATGTTGAAGGATAAGCTATGGCAGGAAAAGAGGGACTATAAATGTATTAATTCAAGGATTATGTGGAGTAAAATAAAGATTGGATGTGAAAAGTGGGTTATAATAAGCGTGTATGCACCTGGAGAAGAGAGAAGTGTAGAGAGAGAGAGAGATTTTGGGAAATCTTGAGTGAATGCGTGGGGAGTTTTGAATCAAGTGTGAGAGTAATGGTGGTTGGGGATTTCAATGCTAAAGTGGGTAAAAATGTTATGGAGGGAGTAGTAGGTAAATTTGGGGTGCCAGGGGTAAATGTAAATGGGGAGCCTTTAATTGAGCTATGTGTAGAAAGAAATTTGGTAATAAGTAATACATATTTTATGAAAAAGAGGATAAATAAATATACAAGGTATGATGTAGCACGTAATGAAAGTAGTTTTATTAGATTATGTATTGGTGGATAAAAGGTTGATGGGTAGGCTCCAGGATGTACATTTTATGAGGGGCAACTGATATATCGGAATCATTATTTAGTTGTAGCTACAGTTAGAGTAAGAGGTAGATGGGAAAAGAGGAAGGTGGCAACAACAAGTAAGAGGGAGGTGAAAGTGTATAAACTAAGGGAGGAGGAAGTTCGGTGAGATATAAGCGACTATGGCAGAAAGGTGGGATAGTGCAAAGATGAGTAATGGGGGGTTGAAGAGGGTTGGAATAGTTTTAAAAATGCAGTATTAGAATGTGGGGCAGAAGTTTGTGGTTATAGGAGGGTGGTGCAGGAGGAAAGAGGAGTGATTGGTGGAATGATGAAGTAAAGGGTGTGATAAAAGAGAAAAAGGTAGCTTATGAGAGGTTTTTACAAAGCAGAAGTGTTAATAAGAAGAGCAGAATATATGGGAGAAAAAAAAGGTAAAGAGAGTGGTGAGAGAGTGCAAAAGGAAGCAGATGATGAGTGGGAGAGGCACTGTCAAGAAATTTAATGAAAATAAGAAAAAATTTTGGAGTGAGTTAAACAAGTTAAGAAAGCCAGGAAAATATGGATTTGTCAGTTAAAAACAGAGTAGGGGAGTTTAGTAGATGGGGAAAATGGAGGTATTAGGTAAAATGGCGAGAATTTTTGAGGAACTTTTAAATGTTAAGGAAGAAACAAGGCAGTAATTTCATGCACTGGTCAGGGAGGTAAAACCATCTTTTAGGAGTGAAAAGAGCAGAATGTAAGTGTGGGGGAGGTACGTGAGGCATTACGTAAAATGAAAGGGGGTAAAGCAGCTGGTACTGATGAGATCATGACAGAAATGTTAAAAGCAGGGGGGATATGGGTGTTGGAGTGGTTGGTACTTTTTTTTAATAAATGTATGAAAAGGGGAAGGTACCTGGGGATTGGCGGAGAGCATGTATAGTCCCTTTATATAAAGGGAAAGGGGAACAAAAGAGACTGTAAAAATTATAGGGGAATAAGTTTACTGAGTATACCAGGAAAAGTGTACGGTGGTTATAATTGAAAGAATTAGAGGTAAGACAGAATGTAGGATTGCGGATGAGAAAGGAGGTTTCAGAGTGGGTAGGGGATGTGTAGATCAAGGTGTTTACATTGAAAACAATATGTGAACAGTATTTAGATAAAGGTAGGGGAAATTTTTTATTGCATTTATGGTTTAGAAAAGGCATATGATAGAGTGGATAGAGGAGCAATGTGGCAGATGTTGCAAGTATATGGAATAGGTGGTAAGTTATTAAATGCTGTAAAGAGTTTTTATGAAGATAGTGAGCTCGGTTAGGGTGTGTAGAAGAGAGGGAGACTATTTCCCGGTAAAAGTAGGTCTTAGCCCGGATGTGTAATGTCACCAAATGGTTTTTTTAATATATTTATAGATGGGGTTGTTAAGGAAGTAAATGCTAGGGTGTTTGGGAAGGGGTGGGATTAAAATTAGGGGGAATCAAATTCAAAATGGGAATTGACACAGTTTCTTTTTTGCTGATGATACTGTGCTTATGGGAGATTCTAAAGAAAAATTGCAAAGGTTAGTGGATGAGTTTGGGAATTGTGTAAAGGTAGAAAGTTGAAAGTGAACATAGAAAAGAGAAAGGGTGATGAGGGTGTCAAATGTTTTAAAGATAAAGAAAAATTGGATATAAAATTTGGGGAGGAGGAGTATGGAAGAAGTGAATGTTTTCAGATACTTGGGAGTTGACGTGTCGGCGGATGGATTTATGAAGGATGGGTTAATCATAGAATTGATGGGGGAAAAAAAGGTGAGTGGTGCGTTGAGGAAATATGTGGAGTCAAAAACGTTATCTATGGAGGCAAAGAAGGGAATGTATGAAAGTATAGTAGTACCAACACTCTTATATGGGTGTGAAGCTTGGTGGTAAATGCAGCAGCGAGGAGACGGTTGGAGGCAGTGGAGATGTCCTGTTTAAGGGCAATGTGGGGTGTAAATATTATGCAGAAAATTCGGAGTGTGGAAATTAGGAGAAGGTGTGGAGTTAATAAAAGTATTAGTCAGGGGCAGAAGAGGGGTTGTTGAGGGGGTTTTTTGGGCATTTAGAGAGAATGGATCAAAGTAGAATGACATGGAAAGCATATAAATCAAATAGGGGAAGGAAGGCGGGGTAGGGTCTTTCCTCGAAAGGGTTGAGAGAGGGGGTAAAGGAGGTTTTTTGGGGTTAAGGGGCTTGGACTTCCAGCAAGCGTGCATGAGCGTTGTTAGATAGGATGAATGGAGACGAATGGAAACTTGGGACCTAAACGATCTGTTGGAGTGTGAGCAGGGTAATATTTAGTGAAGGGATTCAGGAAACCGGGTTTATTTTCATATAGTCGGACTTGAGTCCTGGAAATGGGAAGTACAATGCATGCACTTTAAAGGGGGGGTTTGGGATATTGGCAGTTTGGAGGGATATGTTGTGTATCTTATATGTGTATGCTTCTAGACTTTGGGTATTCTGAGGCACCTCTGCAAAAACATTTGATAATGTGCGAGTGTGGTGAAAGTGTGAATGATGATGAAAGTATTTTTCTTTTTGGGGATTTTCTTTCTTTTTTTGGGTCCCCCTGCCTCGGTGGGAGACGGCCCGACTTGTTAAAAAAAAAAAAAAAAAAAAAAAAAAAAAAAAATTTGAAAATAAGTAAAAAAAAAGGAAAACTACTTTTGGAGCACTACGCATGTGAACATAGATCTGCTTGGACAGTTTAAGGGTTAAAATTAAACTCTTACCATCAAAAACATCCCTAGTAAGTGTAAAATTTGAGTCTGGAACATTTTGGTAAATTATGCAACTACAGGTCCGCCATCACAAATTCGGCAATCAGACATCCGGTTACATCAGTTATGACTCTCAAATTCAGCAATCAGACATCCGGTTACATCAGTTATTCGGCACTAATTTCGGCTAGTATAATTTCAAATTTCCAGGGTCGCCACACTAACCCGCCCCTACTGTTTGGTGGCGCTACTTGTTGTATAAGTCATTCCAATTTTTTTTTCTCCATTTATTGTTATAGCCAGCTTACTTTGAGCCCTAGCCATGGTTCCAATGAATAAAATAAATGCTTCTCATTGTGTAAAGCACCTACACGGTACATTGTAGATTAAAGATAAAAGATAAGGTGGCTTTGAAGCCACTGTCGGTTGCTATGAGCTCAGTCTCATGATGATAGGGAATATGCTTTATTATTACGCTAATATCAACACTACGGCTTATTTGCCTATCACAATTGATCTAATATGACATAATAAACAATATAAATAACATAAAAGCATGTTAAATACTCCAGAATGAATAATAATAGTAGCTCGATCGTTAGCATACTCAGTTCACACACTGAGGTCCATAGTTTGAATCTTCTCCAGTACGGCTGGAAAACATTAGGGACGTGTTTCCATAAGACACCTGCTGTCTACAATCATCCATCAATCTAAAATGGGTACCTGGGTGTTAGTCGACTGGTGTGGGTTGCATCCTGGGACAAAACTGACTTAATTTGCCCGAAATGCTCAGCATAACAAGCGGCTTTCTATATAGTAGTATGTCATTGATGTCAGCTAGTCCTGTATACCATGTACATGTACTTGAAGTAAAGATATTATTATTATTAATTATTATTATTATTATTATTATATTATTAATACCGAGTAGTTCGACAGAGGTATGAAGAGGATATGGGATACAAGTACAGTGGTACCCAGAGTTTCGAATTTTCTTCGTCCCAGAAGGCTGTTCGAGTTCCATTACTGAATGAATTTGTTCCCATAAGGAATAATGTAAATTAGATTAGTCCATTTCAGACCCCAAAAATACACTTACCAAAGCACTTACAATAATACACTTACATAACCGGTCGAGTTGGGAGCAGTTTGAAACTCTGGGTGCCACTGTACGTACCATTCTCCTATCCCTGTCTTGAGGGCTTATATGACAGAAAATGGAGTATAGCACAGGGCTAACTGTGATATACACTCGTACCGCACCATAAAACTGAAACAAAAAAGCTATTTTCTCTACATAGATTATCACACATAGCAGCCTATGTGTAGAGAGCCTAGGATAACCCAAAACAGTCAGACAAAGTGGCTTATTTCTAGTACCTGGCTTGGGCTAGCCATATACGATTTTTGGTAAATATTCGATTCCCAGCCAGGGTAGAAACACTGGGCGTATTTCTTTACATCTGTTGTCTATGTTCACCCATCAGTAAATGGGTACCTAGGTGTTAGTGGACTGGTGGGAGTCTTATCCTGGGACACTGACCTAATTTGCCTGAAATGCTTAACATAACAAGGGGCTTTCTATATAGTAGTATGTCACTGACGTCAGCTAGGCCTGTATACCATGTACATATACGTGTAGTAAATAAAGTTATTATTATTATTTTTTTTTTCTCTCAGTTGTTTGTTGGGCTATCTTAATGAAACTTGGGCAATGCATGATGGAAATAAGCTTCTTAACATACACCAAAAATGAAAGAAATCAGACCATAAGTAACAGAGTTCACTTCTCAGCCATTAGCAGCCCCATAGTAGTATATTTTTGTATGGTTTTTATGGTTGCATTCTCATTTTTTTTGTCTCATTTGATAGAATGGAGGATACATTACAGTTACAGATGTGATTTTGATTGGTTTCCTGATGAAAAGTACCTTGAAATTGAGCTCAAAGTAGCAGAAATGTTCGATTTTTGCCGATGTTCAATGAACTTTGTGTATGTCAAGTTGGTTAATTTTATTAAGTGTACTCTAACCTAACCACTCTGTAATCCGGCACACTACAGGTCCCAATGATGCTGGATTTGTGATGGAGGACCTGTATATACAAAAATCACACATCATTCCAACAAACAATATCAGAGTGCAGTACTAGCACTCCCTTAGTTTAGTACATGTTTAGTAATGTGTTAGTTACTCAAATGCTGACACACCCAGTTCTGTACTGAAATTATAAATATTGTACTAACTTCAACATCAGTAGAAAGTGAAGAAAGTTATGAAGAGGACAAGCTCACAAGCCTTAAATAAAAATCCACTGTTAAGGCAATAGCTCAAATGGGCTGTTTGATTTATTTTTTTCAGACAACAAGCCTTTTATAATTGAACAAATATTTATACAACTTTACTATACTCAGGATAAACTTATCAGGGAATAACCTACAGAGGTTTATGAAAAAATCTACAAGCTTCTCCAACACCCTTCTTGCAGCTCACATAGAAATGATGGTAATCATTCTAAGTTTATGAAGAAGTGACTTCCTTATGGTCTTGTGTAACTTTTCCTCCCTCCTAGCTTCCACTATGTAATCTTCAATTGCAGCAACACTGCTACAAAAGACATTCACTAATACTTGTCACTCGTTTACTATATATATATCATAGTCTTTAATCTGTAAACAAAAGTAGTCAAGGATTTAGATTTTAGCATAATTATAGTGACACATTTTTGTTTCGCTGGTGCTGAAGTACATAAACTGCTCCTTTTGTATTTACTGCAATATCTTTCTTTTAAAGGAGGGGTTTGGGATATTGGCAATTTGGAGGGATATGCTGTGTATCTTTATATGTATATGCTTCTAAACTGTTGTATTCTGAGCACCTCTGCAAAAACAGTGATAATGTGTGAGTGTGGTGAAAGTGTTGAATGATGAAAGTATTTTCTTTTTGGGGATTTTCTTTCTTTTTTGGGTCACCCTGCCTCGGTGGGAGACGGCCAACTTGTTGAGAGAGAGAGAGGAAAAAAAAAAAAATCTTTCTTTTTTACTTCTGCCATCCCACAGATTAAAAAGATACAATGGGTTGCTTCTTAACCATACAACGATTAGCCTAACAATAGCCTAATGTTATGGGTCAAGTGGCCGCCTTCATAGCAGCCAGAGAAGACAAGTGCCTCTGATAAGGGTTATTTGTTATTAAGGTTTACCTTCAGATTACTTGAAGACAATTCCTGGTGTCACTAATTTAAAGAACTTACCCAGTTCCTTCTTGAAGGCAGCTTATATATGACATGGAGGGCAATGAAAAGTCCTGGCTACCATACACAATCTCTCAGGTGTACTCACTGCACCCCCCTACTCTTCACTGAAGATAATTTGCACTGTTTGCCAAGCCTTTCACTCCAGTGGGGAGCAACTTCAGTGTGCAGAATTGCGACAAGTCCCTCAAGAATTTTTCAGGAGTACAGTTTATGTGAAGTGGAATGCACTAAATGAAGAGTATGTTACCTGTATACTATCTATAACTGACCCTGTGGGGAAATTCACCACTTCTACAGCCTGGTCTGAGACCAGGTCTGAAAGAGTTCAGTGAAGGCACCACAATCTGCCTAACACTATAGACAGCTCTAATTGCAGACATGATCCGGCCCCAGAGGACAGAAGACAATTAAACTGGTCAATAAAAACAGGCGGGAAACGAAGTCTTGAATTGAAAAATTATTAAAGACAGGACACCACAAGCAAAGCTCTGCTCCTGTAGTTATAATTAAGTGCATAATTACACAACTAGGCAAATTCCACTAGGTCACATTGTACAGACTCAGTATGCTTCTGTATATAAATTCAATGATTAACTGCACTTCCCTTAAATTAAGTTGGTTATTAGAGTGGCACATCACTACCTTTAATTAAGGTCCTCAGTGACGATTTTTCACCTACTGGTTCAAACATAAAACTGTATTATCAGGTACATGAAATTACTTACAGTGATGTGCACTATCAAACACACACACACACAAATAAAAATTAATGTGAACTGCCTAATCCAGTCAGAGAGCAATAATCTAATTATCAATCAACACATTACATAATTAAACAAACTTCCACAAACCTGGTTATGCTAAACATTTAACTGTACTGTAGTTAGGAAATCCCCCTTTGGGAACACAGTGCTTAGAATTTACAATGAAAACATGCAAGTCTGATTAAAGCCAGCCCAAAAGTTGAAAGGATTAAGTTGAAAGCAGCCAATATGGCTGGTTAGATAATAAAAATGCAATAGAGAATATATGTAGGCCATAAGAGAAATCTGAGACATGCCCTCCAACTCAATCATACGAAATTCTGTGCAAAAAAATCCATGAACAATTTATACCAATGAAATCATGAGTCCTAGGTAGTAGGTTAGTAGACTGCAGCTGCCCAGGGAGGTACTACCATCCTGCCAAGTGAGTGTAAAATGGAAGCCTGTAATTGTTTTACATGATGGCAGGCTTGCTGGTGTCTTTTCTCTGACTCATAAACATGAAAGATTTCAGGTACATCTTGTTACTTCTACTTACACTTTGGTCACACTACACAAACGTGAACATGCATATATATATACACACCCCTCTGGGTTTTCTTTTTTCTTACTAGTTCTTGTTCTTTTTATTTCCTCTTATCTCCATGGGGAAGTGGAACAGAATTCTTCCTGTGTAAGCCATGTGTGTTGTAAGAGGTGACTAAAATGCCGGGAGCAAGGGGCTGGTAACCCTGTCTCCTATATAAATTAATAAATTTAAGAAAAGAAATTTGTTTTTCTTTTTGGGCCACCCTGCCTTGGTGGGGTACGGCTGGTTTGTTGAAAGAAAGAAGTCATGATTGGCAAGAGTGGTTGCATGAACTTAATCTATCTTATTATATAATTATGGTAATGGAGTTAAAGAAAATAATGTAAATAAATGGGCAAATATCCATCACTTTATTCAATTTTATCAAAGATTATGTAATAGAAAACTTATTCTGTGATACACAATTCTGCATACCAGTACCTACAGAATAAACAATTATATTTATTACTGTATATTGAGGCAACACAGCATACAAATGCAAGTACAGCTGCAGAGTAAAGTACACACAACATTAAAGCCAAGACTAAAAAGCCAACAAATGCAAAAAAAATACAAACAAAAATTTATTCACTAATGAAATGTGAATTATTATTATTATAATAAAACAGAAGCGCTAAGCCACAAGGACTATATACAGCAATGAAATGTGAAATAAGGCCTAAATGTGTAATAATTTTTTAGATGATTTGCCTGTAGCATATCAAGGATATCTTGCATAATATATTTTTATTAGCTTCTATTATTTAAGTCTGTTAAGCAATAAATGATGCTGTAAATAAAACTCATAACTTTTCTCAATATGAACATTATGACTTTTCCCTGGCAAGCTCTATAAACTTTACAAAACTGAGGTGCAAGCATGAAAACTTACCTTAACTGTGCTTCCAGTTCTTTCTGCTTTTCGTCAGCCAGTCGCTGTTGCCTCTGTTCCTGCTCACTACTCTTCTCTGCTTGGGCCACTACTTTTGCTAACCTATTGAAGCAGGGTTTCCTAGTAGAATACTAGAGTCATGTGGCCACTCCCTCTCCCTGCTTCAAGGATAGGGCATTGCCAGAGGTAACAAGGTATAAAAAATAAATAATAACTAGTCTGAGATCATCTGTTGAAATTACTGCAAGTGAAGCCACTAAAAACTGATAGCTATATATGGTAAATAATTATGATGCTTTTACTGATTCGAGTTTGCAGGGGGTCAAACCTTACCACCTCATAACCTACATCAACAGGAATTAATAGTTTCCGTTTTCTTGTGGTACATCAGAAGTACCTACTCTTAAAACAAGGTACAAAATTTGCCTCAACTAACTCATTTTATAATTCTATCACCCTGAAACTACAAACGTAAGTACTTCTTAACATCCTTGTGGCTCCTTTGTCCTATACACGAATTCGCGGTTCTTTCATACTGAGCTAACAATTTTAATAAGCTTTACATATTCTGCCATCTTAACTCAAATTTCATTGTAAATCTCTCTTCCCTATCCTCCTCTTATCCAAGTTTTCCATAGGCACTTCTGTTACTCTGACTCAAACTTTTTTCTTAGTTTTCAAGACATTTTTCAATCATCTACTTCTCTAACCTTTGACTTTTCTTCTATAATCTCTTAACGCCACCTTTTTCTATATACCTTACTCCATAAATTCTACTTAAAAATCTCATATGCTAATTTTTCTCTTATACCTCTTTACAGGCATTTCACAATCGCTCTTTCTCCTGCACCCATTTGTAAAGAGAACTTCTGGTCGTCTAGTCACATTATAAAAAAATATCCTCATCACCCAGTTGCCTATAAGAAAAATAACCTGACCTTATTTTTTAATTAAACTGCCGTCCTCTTTTTATTATAACTTTACTTCTCTTCCCTATCTTTTTCTCTTGTTCCCATTACCTTTAATCATATGTAGCAAACTAGAAATTTATATATCTGTGCCTATAATAATTAATCTAAGAAAAAGTGTTTTTTATTAACAAAAAATCCAAAAATGGAGCTAGTAGGCTAAATTTATTTGGTATAAATTTTAACATCTTCTGTCTAATAAATGTCATACCATAATAAACCCTGATGGTTTCATTATTATACAATGTAAATCATGAGTGCCATAGTAGTTTATTTGTTAGACCTTGACCCAGGGAGGTCTACCATCTGCCAATGAGTGTAAATGAAGCCTGTAATTGTTTTACAGATGGCAGGGCTTGCTGGTAGTCGTATAACTGCTCGACAACATGAAGAAGGTACATCATTGTGTACTTGTACACACTTTGGTCACACAACCACGTAACAACTAATATTACACACCCCTTGGGTTTTCTTTTTTCTTATAGTTCTTGTTATTATTTAAACTCTATCATTTTATAGCGAAGTGAGAACAGAATTCTTCTGTAATCATGTTGGTTTTAAGAGGTGACTAAAAATGCCGGGAGCAAAGGGGCTGGTAACCCTGTCTCTTATAAAATATAATATTAAGAAAAGAAATTTGTTTTCTTTTTGGGGGCCACCCTCCCTTGGGGGGGTACGGCTGGTTTTTTTGAAAAAAAAGTCATGATTGGCAAAGGGTTGCATGAACTTAATCTATCTTTTATATAATTATGAAAAGGGAGTTAAAGAAAAATAATGTAAATAAATGGGAAAATATCCATCACTTATTCAATTTTATCAAATTATGTAATAGAAAACTTATTCTGTGATACACAATTCTGAACCCAGTACCTACAGAATAAAAAATTTATTTTTATTACTGTATTTTGGGGGCAACACAGCATACAAATGCAAGTAAGCTCGAGTAAAGTACCACAACATTAAAGCCAAAGATAAAAAACCCAACAAATCAAAAAAATACAAACAAAAATTTATTCACTAAGAAATGTGAATTATTATTTTATAATAAAACAGAAGCCAAAGCCACAAGGACTAAAACCCGCAAGAAATGTGAAAAAAGCCTAAATTGTAAAATTTTTTAGTGATTTGCCTGTGCATATAAAGGTACTTGCATAATATTTTTTTTATAGTTTCTATTTTTTAAAGTCTTTAAGCAAAAAATGATCTGTAAAAAAAACTTAATTTCTCAAATAAACATTATGACTTTTCCCTCAAGCTCTAAAAACTTTACAAAACGAGTCAAGCATGAAAACTTCCTTAACTGTGCTTCCAGTTTTTTCTGCTTTTCGTCAGCCAGTCGCTGTTCCCTCGTTCCGCTCACTACTCTTTCGCTTGGGCCACACTTTCTAACCTTTTGAAGCGGGGTTTTCCTAGTAAATCAAAGGTCTTTGGGGCCCCCTCCCCTCTTCAAGGATGGGCATTGCCAGAGGTAACAAGGTAAAAAAAAATAAATAAAAACAGTCTGAGATCATCTTTTAAAAATTTACTGCAAGTAAACCCCACTAAAAACGTAGCTATATTGGTAAATAATTATGATGTTTTTACTGATTCGATTTTTGCGGGTCAAACCTTCCCCCTCATAACCACATAAACGGGTTTAAAATTTTTCCGTTTTCTTGTGGACACAGAAGTACCTACTTTAAAACAAGGTAAAAAATTTTGCCCAAAAACTCTTTTTATAATTCATCACCCTGAAAAATACATATAAATATTTTAACATCCTTGTGGCTTATTTGTGCTTTAAAAGGTTTTGCTTGTGTTCTTTTATCATGAGCCTCACATTTTTTTAAAAAGCAGTTTGTACATATCGGGCCATCAATTAGCATCAAAATTTTCTTTGTAAACCTGTCTTCCCGTCCCCCTCTTTCCCAAGGGGTTTTTTCCCTATGCACTCCTCTTCCCTCTGGGCTTTTTGTTTCAGATTTTTAACTTTTCAAATCTCTGTATTTTTAACCCTTGACTGTTTCGTCTTTTATAAACGTCTTTAAAGAGCCCCCGTTTTTTACGTAATACAGTATACTCATAAATTCTAGCACCTTTAAATCAAGCAGGGGAAAGCTGGTAGCCCTATGTGAGAGAAAGGGGGCTGTGGGTCATGTGCAATATAAAAAAAAAAACCCGCACACGCATGATATAAAAAAAAAAAATCTACCGTATTTTTAATTAAAAAAGCCGATTTTTGGTTATTTTTTATAAGATTTATGGTTTGTATTTTCCCTTTCTGGTCTCTTTGATAGAATGAAAAACATATAGAAAAGAGGTGATTTTTGACTGTTTTTTTATAAAAAAGAACCGAAAAAAGGGGCCAAATAGGGAAATGTTTGATTTTTGCCGATATTCCCAAAAATAAACAAAGATGTACGTCCAATAAATGTCCAATAGCATTCAATATACAGTCATGAAGGGTTTTACATTTTTTTTACAATTATTTAATATTGCAGTAGTCTGCATAAAATTTAAAACTTTTATTTTTTGTTTTAAAACCCCTTTTACGTTTTTTGACGTATAAATACGTCTTAAAGCCAATGTTTTTGAGTATTATACTCAATAATTTTAGCGGCTTCAAATCAAGCGGGAGAAAAAATGGTAGGGGCCCCATGTGAGAGAATGGTCATTTGGCAGTGTGCACCACAAAAAAAAAATCCTGTACAACACTTGGGGTAAAGAGAAAAAAAAAAACTCGACATTTTTTTTTAATAAAAAGCCCACTTTTTGGGGTTTTTTCGTATAGTATTTATCGTTGTATTCCGTTTTCATGGTCTTAGTGTAAAATGGAAAATATTACAGAAATAAGAGATTTTTATTTCTTTGACAATGAAAACACCTTGAAACGAGCTCAAAAATAGCGGAAATTTCGATTTTTTTTCCAATGTTAGGGGTAAAAAAAATCACATCACCGCCAAAACACGTCAACTGGGGATCTAATATTCTTTCATAGTGACTGATATTATTTATACCATTTTTACAATAATGCAGTAGTCTGCATAACAGTAAATTTTGTATTTTTTTGTACGAATAAAAATCAAAATAGAAAGCAATAATAATATAAGAGGGGCCTAGAGATATGACTAATGAACAGAGCATATGTTATTTTAGTGCCACGAATGTCTACCTTGTTTATTCTGGACCCTATTTTGAAATTGGCATCTTTTTTAGTTTGCGTGAAATTGGCCAAATTGCCAATTTCTGACCACCATATTGGGTAGTCCAAATTAGTAAATGGGAGGTTTCTTGTACTCAGCTAATAGATAAAATGGAGTTCTAAAGAAATAGCTAGAGTTTGGTCAACTGGAACAATGGAATTGGCTGAAAATAGGGCTCAAAGTCGGCGAAATCGCCGATACGCATATGTCGCCGAGACTGCTAACTTCGCGGGAGCATAATTCCATGAGTTTTCGACCAAATTTCGAACTTTTGGTGTCATTACCATCGGGAAAAGATTCTCTATCATTTCATAAGAAAAAATAATTTTTTTTTTTAAAAAATTGAGCGACATAGAATGACAGTTTCAGAGAGGGGCCTGAAACAGTCAAAGGGTTAAATAAAAATTCAAAATAGAAAGCAAGAGTAATAACAGAGGGGCCTGGAGACATGACTGATGAACAATGTTATTTTAGAGCCAGGAATGTCTGCATTGTTCATTCTGAACCCTGTTTTGAAATTGTCATATTTTTTTTAATTTTCGTGAAATTGGCCAAATTGCAAATTTCTGACCACGTTATTGGGGTAGTTGAGATCGGTAAATGGGCAGTTTCTTGTACTCAATTGATAGAAAAAATGGAGTTCTAAAGAAAAAGCTACGAGTTTTGTCGACTGGAACAATGGAATTAGCTGAAAATATGGCTGAAAGTGGGCAAAATCGCCGATTCGTAAATGTTGCCGAGGTCACTAACTTCGCGAGAGCGTAATTCCATCAGTTTTCCATCAAATTTCGTTCTTTTGGTGTCATTACCATTGGGAAAAGATTCTCTATCATTTCATAAGAAAAAATAATTATTTTTTTTTAATTTTTACGACACCAGAAGACACCTCAGGATTTGGGGTTGCGACAGTCAAGGGGTTAATTAGCTGGGGAAGGGGAGGAATCATGCTGGAGCTGCATAAATGTCATGTGTAGTATTTTTCAAGATACTGTGTTTGCATCTCTGAATGCTTTTCTCTTAGGATTGCTAGTCTTGCATATACTGCTGAAGTTACACGGTTAACATGAACCTCTGGAGACAAGTTTGGCATGATGTTAGCCCCAGATCAATTAATTTCCCTGATATTTGTTGGTAGTTTCCTATATCTGTTACACTTGTTAATAGGTTCAGAAATCAACACCTACATTGGCTGCTCTCAGAAGAGGCCTCCTAAATTTGAGAGAATTTTTTTAATGCACTAGATGACTCCAAGAGGTAGGATGGCCCAAACAAGAAGAAACACTTTTACCATCATTCCCTCTATCACTGTCTTGTCAGACGTGCACCAATACTACAGTACCAGGTTTGTGTTTATAACTTAAAGACGCCTCGTGCAATTGACTCCAAATTTTTAATGCTAGGTCTTCTAACTGGCTTTAAACTTTCAATGTCTATGCATCTTACTTATTGGAAGGTTCAAATTTGTTTTGGCCTCTGTAAGTACCAATTTGCCATGTGAACATGTTTTGCAGCCTGTCCTGGTTTCCTCTTGATAAGTCTATTATTGCTATACTCTCTTATGTTGCCTTACCAACCAGTTCCCTTCCCAATTGTGCCTATTTCAAGAAATTTTTCTTCCCATCATAATCCCCTCTCCTGTAATCTACTTTCCTGCTTCATTTTCCCCTTCCACCTCTCTCTTCAGTCCCAGTAACATGTGCACTGGCACCTAACTCAATTCCATAGTTGAAAACCAAACCAAGACATGCTGGCTCATTTTTTTCATCATTTCCCATAAATGCCAACTCAACTTTAAATGCTGTAATTAAAATCTTAATTCATTAATTTTGCTTTGGTTTTTATTGTTTTTTTGATGCTGTTTCCAATATTGGCACCACTTCCCTCTTATTGTTATTATACTATATTCTTGGGCTACTGTTATTTGATAGTGGTTATATAACTCTATCACTACTGCTTTTGACCCTATGGTTATTAACATCAACAACATATTCTTTGAGCTCTCAAGCCACCAGGTTTCTCAAGTTTCTAAATATCTCCAAGAGGTTAATTTTATGAAAAGTTACTTGCATAAGCAGCCTGAAAACCCGCTGAATTGGTGCATGCCACTGGCACAAGGCGAAATTTTGCCTACATTTCATGCAGATGCCCACATGTTTTCTGAATTAAATAGGCTTATGATGGGTAAAGCCATCTACTCAACAGTATATAGAGAATCAATGGTGTAGAGGTTGAGGTACTATAACTTAAAATTTTGGCCTAGCCAGCAATATTACTGCAGAAATTTGAACGCTATGCCATTGATCAGTGTTCATTACACTTTTGTTTTTGAATATACAGGTCTCCCTTGTTTAACAGAGATTTCCTTTTTTGCAAATTTGCTATGATGTGATGTCCTATTCCTATTGCTAATTCTGTATATATGACAAATCATCGCTGTATATGAACAGTATGGCTCACAAAGAACATGAAAGATTGTCATAATGTATAATTAACTGATTATGGCCTAAGAGAGCTTAATACAGCTGCTATAGGCCTGGAAAGCATCTACAGCATAAAATGAGGGACACCTGTATATACACAAACATACAAATAGTGTACTAACATATACAAGCATTTAAATGGAGAGTGAAAATGTAACGGAGAAATACAGTTTATGAGAAATAATTTGTTTAAAGCAATTTTTAAGTATGTAAAATAGTACATGGCAAAAACGTATCTACATGGCAACACTAAATCAGAAAACAAGACGAATATTGTACATTTCAGCCTCACTTTGAGTCCCTCTTCAGTAGTGTCTACTGAAGAGGACCTCAGTGAAAAGCCAAAGAATGCATAACTCATCCTAGTTTATGTATTATAATATTTATGTAGCTTTGTTTGTGCCAAAGGCCACTTATAATTACAGTTCAGTGTTGGAACATGTATTATCACTTAAAATAACACAGAATTAAATTCAGGTATTTGATGTCATGATATTTACTTACCTATAGGCATATGTAACATTAATAAACGTGAACTATATACCTATTATCTGTTTTCCAAACAAGCAAAGCCTTTATGCAAATTAAGGAAATGCATAAGCATTTTCAAACATTTAAGCAAATGTTTATTCCACAGGTGTAATAGACCTTCTTAATACTTAACACATTACAATATAATTAAAAACACTAACCTCTCATCAGCATTCTTAAGATCTTGTTCTAATCTGACTTTCTCAGAAGTCAAATTCACTACCATTGCTTTTTCTTCCTTAAGCTGATCATGCACTTTTTCCACCTCACTCTGTAGCTTGCTAGTTCTCTCTTGGTAATGTTGTAATGTCTCTGAAAATTTATATACACCATATTTAAAAAAAAAAAAAACACACTGCTAATATGCACTATCAATGCTTTTAATCCTAATCTGTACTCTATTTATCCCACCCTCATAATCCTTAAATTTTTCACAACTAGCCTGATGCTTAACTTTCTTCAAGTTCTCACGATACTTTCCAAGTAAATACGTATATTAAATAAATTATCTAACACTGATTCGCACTTATAGTTTCATTCATAATACAGTAATTTTTTGTTGCTTGTCTTAAACTTCCCAACTTTAGTCCATAAACATTTCTGTAAAAAAATCACCTCCATGTTGAATGAGTAATTTTTTAAAATTTATTTCTATACAGAATATCCATGTTAACATCCAAAACCTACATCTCTTCATTTAGTTATTCATTGGTATACTTAGTTTTTTGAATTTGATATGTTTTATAAATTTTATCAGAAAATACAAATTAAATGCATAAGGAAATCATGAATGGAACAATATTGCAAGAGTTACAGGATCAATAAAAGATGGGGAAATATTCATCCAATGAAAGTGAAGATCACAGTTCTTAATTAAAGTGGAAAATCATACTAAGGAATCATAAAAAAGACAACTGTGATCATTTTGGCATTTTAGATTTTTCATCAAGAAACAAAACATATATAATTTAAAATAACAAAACAAATATTTTATTGAAAACTATTATTACCACTGGGCCTCTCCAAATGTGTCTCGAGGCCATCATCATCTTGAAGTGTCAGTTTCTTGAAGCTTACACCTCCACCTTGGGCTAAACTGATTTCACCTTCATCTCTAAAAACCATTAGTGATTATTTATAATAAGCAATGCATTTCCTGTCAGTAACTTAGCTTTGCAATTTAGATTATAAAGATCCTATTTAAAGTTCAATATACTCTGTTTACTTTATTACAAACATCTAAACATCAAAGATTTATCAACATGCATATGTATAACCTATCAAAGTTTCTGATTTATATTCCACAATATTTCACATCATTAACAGAAAAACTACATGTGTACAACAATGAATAACTACGAGACATTATACTTGTGCATTTCCTGCATAACTAGTATTGGCCCATAAGCCCTACTTACATAGGTATGGAGTGTGTTTTAAGAATATTGGTCAACTGAGTGATATGAACATTCAAAGAAGCCATCTTTTCCTTTAATGTAAAACTTTCTACCTCTGCTTGCTTCTCTGCCTCATACAATTTCTTCTCCATTGCTGTGAGTTCTCCACGGAGACGTAAAACCTAAGAAAATATGAAACAAATATTTGCAATATTTAATGATGTATAACTCAGGGAAATTGAGTAAAAAGAATTTAAAAAAAATATATATATACATATATATGTATGTATAACATTATAGTATAAAAACTGGAATTATGCAGTAGCTACATTAGTATTTTCTACTGGGAATCTCAGGAACTTAGAGTCTTAAAACTGGAGGTTCACTACAAAAATAGGGGTCCCTAGCAAAATATGGAAACACAACAAAAACAAGACTTCAAATTTCTTGATCAATTTTTACCATGTATGTATTATGAGTCCACCACATGTACACTACTGTACATATTACCATACATAAAAATTATAGAAACAATAACAACAAAACTTGAGTCCTGGAAATGGGAAGTACAATGCCTGCACTTTAAAGGAGGGGTTTGAGATATTGGCAGTTTGGAGGGATATGTCGTGTATCTTTATATGTGTATGCTTCTAAACTGTTGTATTCTGAGCACCTCTGCAAAAACAGTGATAATGTGCGAGTATGGTGAAAGTGTTGAATGATGATGAAAGTATTTTCTTTTTGGGGATTTTCTTTCTTTTTTGGGTCACCCTGCCTCGGTGGGAGACGGCAGACTTGTTGGGGGGAAAAAAAAAAAAAAAAAACCTATGGTTTTGTCACTGGTGACTTCCATACACTGTATGAAAGAAACCTGATATGAAGAGGGAGTCAGTGACTACATCAATCTGCAATATTTTGCATCTGGCAAATTTCTATCCCATACCCTATAAATATGAAAAATGCCAGCTTATATTACTGAAGACAATTTATCCCACCTCTTTCAGTCATATTTAGAAACACTGAAAGGTAATACAGAGAACAATGAAGGAAGCATTTGTGTTGTAGACAGATGTTAGGCGAAGGATAGTTTCACTTGCATTTTCTTGTGTGTTTCTATTCATTTACTACAAGCTCGTTCATATCACACAGATATTGGCAGTTTGGAGGGATACGTTGTGTATCTTTATACGTATATGCTTCTAAACTGTTGTATTCTGAGCACCTCTGCAAAAACAGTGATAATGTGTGAGTGTGGTGAAAGTGTTGAATGATGATGAAAGTATTTTCTTTTTGGGGATTTTCTTTCTTTTTTGGGTCACACTGCCTCGGTGGGAGACGGCCGACTTGTTGAAAAAAAAAAAAAACACATAGGGGGTCCTCAGTGGGATGCAGTTGGTGTGTTGAAAGAAGAAGACATATAGGGACTAGGACTCAACCCCTCTAACCACATACCTGATTACATATAGGTGAGTACAGAAGTATATTGCACACAAAAAGCACATATACTATATTTATCAATGCACATAATGACATATCCTTGGTAGTAGGTTGGCAGACAGCAACTATCAAGGGAGGTACTACCATTCTTTAATTGTTGTACATGATGGTAGGATTGCTGGTGTCTTTTTTCTGTCTCTGAATTGACTTGACAGTGTTCTTCAAAGTAGTCCACAGCAAAAGTAGCATCCTTCACAGTGACATAATTTGAAATCAGTGCCAGCAATGTCCATGCCTCCTCATTATATTCCTTGCCAATGTGAGATCGTGCTACAGTTATTATCTGAGGCCTGAACATAAACATGCAAGATTTCAGGTACATCTTGCTACTTCTAACACTTAGATCACACTACACATGCATGTACAAGTATATATATATACACACACCCCCCTCTGGGTTTTCTTCTCTTGTTTACTTCCTCTTATCTCCATGGGGAAGTGGAACAGAATTCTTCCTCTGTAAGCTATGCATATCGTAAGAGGCGACTAAAATGCCGAGAGCAAGGGGCTGGTAACCCCTTCTGTATACATTACTAAATTTAAAAAGAGAAACTTTCATTTTTCTTTTTAGGTCACCCTGCCTTGGTGGGATACCTGGAGTATACCTGGAGAGGGTTTCAGGGGTCAGTGCCCCCGTGGCTCGGTCTGAGACCAGGCTTCGTGGTGGATCAGGGTCTGATCAACCAGGCTGTTACTGCTGGCCGCACACAAACTGACGTACAAACCACAGCCCAGCTAGTCAGGTACTGACTTTAGGTGCCTGTCGAGTGCCTTCTTGAAGACAGCCAGGGGCTTATTGGTAATCTCCCTTAAGTATGCTGGGAGGCAGCTGAACAGTCTTGGGCACCAGACACTTACTGTGTTGTCTCTCAGTGTACTCGTGGTGTCCCTGCTTTTTACTGGGGGAATGTTGCATCTCCTGCTGAGTCTGTTGCTTTCATATGGAGTGATTTTCTTGTGCAAGTTTGGTACTAATCCCTCTAGGATTTTCAAAGTGTATACTATTATCATGTATCTCTTGCCTGTGTTCCAGGGAACACAAATCAAGGGCCTTCAACCATTCCCAGTAATTTAGGTGCCTTATCACACTTATGTGTGGTGTGAAAGTTCTTTGTACACTCTCCAGGTCAGCAATCTTGCCTGCCTCGAAGGGGGCAGTTAGTGTACAGCAGTATTCTAGCCTAGAGAAAACAAGCAATTTGAAGAGAATCATCATAGGCTTGGTGTCTCTAGTTTTGAAGGTTCTCATTATCCATCCTACCATTTTCCTAGCAGATGCGGTAGATACATTGTTGTGGTCTTTGAAGACGAGATCCTCTGACATTATCACTCCCAGGTCCTTTACATTACTTTTTCGCTCTACTGTATGGTTAGAATTTGTCGTATACCCTGATCCCTGATACAGTTTTAATTTCCAAGTTTTCCATATCTGAGTAGTTGAAATTTCTCTTTAGAGAACTTCATATTGTTTTGAGTGACCCATTTGAAGATCTGGGTGATGTCCACTTGGAGTCTTGCGGTGTCTTCGATGGAGGTCACTGTCATGGCAATTCGGGTGTCATCCTGTCTATGTCAGATATGAGGATGAGGAATAGAATGGGAGTGAATACTGTGACTTGTGGAGAGTACTGTGCCTTGTGGAACAGAGCTTTTCACCATAGCTGTCTCAGGCTTTACTCTGTTTACTATAACTCTTTGTGTTCAATTTGTCAGGAAGTTATAGATCCATCTACCAACGTTTCCTGTTATTCCTTTATCACGCATTGTGTGCAGTTTGTTGAAAAAAAAAATCACATATCAACAAACTGCCATTTTTTTTATTTTTATGAATATGAATCTTCAACTTAAAGAGCAACTGTCTTACCTCCTTAGAATCATCAGTTGAGCCGTGATCGCCATCAGCTGTCTGGTTACCACTTCTGTCACCACACAGCACCTCCACTTGTCTCTCAAACCGCTCATTCTCCCCAACCAACTGGCAAGCATTTACAATTACAGTACATGGCAGTATAATTTCAAAACTGATTCTAAAGATACACTCTAGGACAAAAGAGAATCCTGTGCATTGTTTAACAAATCATTAAAAAAACAAAAGTTTCCTTAATATACATAAGCTAGCAAGAGCTTCCCCACTCCACAAAAGTGGAGACCCAACTGATGCCAACAATTACAGGACAATATCTAATTTGGCACTGTTATCTAAAAGAATAATAAAGTAGTACATAAGTGAGTGTACTCATTCATAACTAAATATAATATACTTAATTATATATTAATGGTTTACAAAATTGGCAAGTAGTTGAATAAAATAGGTCCAGTACTTCGATATCTATACAGAGACCCAAGTGTTGCACATGTCTTGTAATATACCTAACCCTTGTCATTTAGCATCAGACTTGAAAAAGTACAGATGATGCAATAGTTAAATAACAAATATAAAACGGGCATTTCTTTGAACTAGAAAAACTTTTGATAAAGTCGACCACAACATTCTGCTGCTAAACTGGAACATTACAGAATCAAAAGCTATGTTCTCACATACAGGTCTTAACACCAAACACCAACATGTGTTCATTAATAACACCACCTCTTCAATTTAACCTATCAACATAGATCAGGGCAGTGACCCTGCCCCCCCCCCCTACTATTTTTCATTTAAATCAATGACCTAAATGCCTCTCAGGATTTAAACCAGTTTTGTTTACAGATGAGACATTTTGTTGAACATAAAATCAAAGAAATTTCAAGCTTCTTTAGATTTTTTCAAATAGCAGACAAACAGATGAGACATACAGTACTGTACAGTACTATGACCCAAGTCAGCCATCACAACTACACAACACAATGTTAAATTCAAGGATATATACATTTTGAATACTGTATCTACTCACTCTTGACAGCTCTTGCAAAAGTGTATTGTTTTGGAGTCGAAAATCTTCCTCCTGATCTCTTAATTTGTTACGAAGATATCCATTGTCACGAATTAAAAGCTCTACCTCTGATGCCTTTTTTGATGTCCTGATCAAAAACTGATAGCGGTTATTTTCTTCCTCTAAGCCTTGTAGTCTTGTCTTAGTTTCTGTCAGTTCTTGGAGGAAAAAATGCAGAAAAATTAAAAATAAAGGAATTATACTGTATCACAGATCTGGGATGCCACAGGGATCTGTACTAGCTCCAATAATGTTTTTATTAACCAAATGACTTAGAAGGAATAAAAGCTATTTGAATATGTTTGCAAATGAAGCAAAAATTTTAAGTAAAATAAATAACAAATGTGACTATAAATCTCTACAAAATGACTTCACTAAATTAAGCAAGGGAGTGATAGAAGGATGATGGACTTTAATGCTCTGTACATAAATAACATGTAATGGGAATGGAAAAAAAATAGAAATCAGATCATATGAAGAATATAGACTCTGATAACATATTAAAAGTAGGCCATAGACAGAGGGACTTAATTGTTATTATTAACAAAAAAATAGTCACCATAAGATAATACACATATACGAAATTGTGAGAAACTTATATGCTACAATGGCACATTATAAAATAAACAGTATGGATGGAGAAATGATCAAGCTATTCACAACATATATCAGAACAAAATTGGAATATGTTACTATGTAGTGTCTACACATATAAAACATGTGAATAAGCTAGAAAGTAAATGTGTAAAGAAGAGCTACAAAATGGTTACCACAGTTAAAACAAAATGAGTTATGATGAAAGGCTGAAAATATTTTAAGATGCCTACACTAGCTGATAGGCAAAAAAAATACACCCATAATAACCACATATAAAGTCTTAAAAAGACATTAAAGATTAGGTAAGATAATTTTTTAATACCTGCAAGAGAGAAAAGAAGAGACCACAGTTGTGAAATGAAGAAAAAGTAGAGTCAAAGGATACTAAAAACAAGTGCTTCACAGAGTGGTAGACTAAAAGAATGATTTCTAATATATGATGAACAAATTTGAAGATGGGGCACTACAAGCCATAGTTCTGCTCCTGTAGCTACAAGTAGGAAATTACTCAACATTTGTTTTTAACTGCTTTAAGCTTACCCTTCGTGTGTTTGCGAAGACTATCCTCCAAGCTGTAATTCTTTTCTCGTAATTCTAGAAGCTGGTTCTGTAAGTAGAATATTTTATGGACTTGCTTGTCCAGAGAATGTCATACAATTTTTTTTAGATATGATTAAAGTTTAATTTATATCTTCATACATGAGATCATAATCAAGAATCCCTACATAATATATAGACACACAAAAATATATGGTTGAGCCATTTTAACATGGGATTATCAAAGGTACAGTATATATGTAATTTATATAATATTAACAAAATTTGTCATGAATGTCCAATCTGTATACGTTCCAAAAATCTTCTACAAGTGCCCTAATAATCTATGACAAGTTACTCAAGACACTAAGGGCATGTTAATTTGAAAATCACATTTCATCAACAGTCACTGTCTTCTTTTACATGGTTGTAAGAAATGTGATCTAAAGAACAGAGACTTGAAGAATATGTGTTGTGAATCGAGATTTGAGTTTGAAAAACATCCTGAGTATGGCTTATTTACATCAAGGTTTCCCCCTAGACTGCAATCCACAGCAGTCAACTAATATCCTGGTACTTTTTATAGCTAGATGAACAGCAGCAAGAGGTGCTAAGAGACTTACTTATACATCTCGCTTTGCCCAGGACAGACCCACAGTTCTTCAGTTACAAGCTAAACATGTTATCACTAAGCCACACTTCATGCAGTATGAATTTAGAATTTATACACCTGATAATTCAAGAATGTAACTTGGTTAAATTACTTTATGGACCCCATACCCATCCTATGGGTATGGCCACTTCTGACAGGTAAGCAAGTTATAGTGGCAGTAAACTATTTACATGGCTATATTTGTTACAATCATGAGTTATTGATGTAGACATAAATTCAGTCACAAAAGCATTACAATGTAGCTTGTATGTGGCTCTGAATATTTACATTACCTTATATTTTAGAAAAGTATGGTTGGATTTAAATATATTTAAGCATAAAAAAATATGCCGAATGTACTGGGATTGCAACCTAAGTCTTTCAGATGCGAGGCAAAGGTGTAAATAAGTTTATTTAGGTACAGGCTAGGTTTGTTTAGGTACAGGTAAGCATAAGTACAATTATTATATAGTAACATATGTGTAAATTACCTAGGATAACCCCCCAAAAAAAGTCAGTAACTTATTTCCACTGGAGTACTTGAGGTGCTACCACTTGAGCCCCGAAGTCATGGGTCGCACCCTGGGGAAGAGAATCAAAGGACACCAGTAGGAATAAGCCACACTGGTTGTGTGGGTTATTCTGGGTTACTAACCCTACGGGTTAATAATTCAAATAAAATCTACGCTTACAAATGGCCATCGTTTCCATCAGCTCCGAAAATGACGCACTAATGTAAGCGCTTAGTTTACTACATTTAAACGGAACCATGCATGATTATATAATGTAAATATGCACATCAAGTCCCAAAACTATATGCATCACTTTGAATGAAAAGCAGCAAGCCAAAAGACATATACAAGACTATTTTCACCTGCAATCTGCCAAAATCGTCAGAGCTGAGATGCGCCATTGTTGTTTACGTCGAACAGCTGAGCTTGAGCACTAATAATAATAATAATAATAATAATAATAATAATAATAATAATAATAATAATAATAATAATAATTATGTGATGTAAAGTTTATCCCCTACACGAGGGTTATTAAGGCAGGCGGGTTGGTTAATGTGGTCAGTAAGTTTACTCAGGTACATGTATACATAAATTATCACACACAGCAGTATATATTTAGATTACCTAAGATAATCCAAAAAAATTCAGTGACTTATTTCCATTGGGGTCCTTGGTTTAAAGTCTACCTACTACATGAGGGTCATTAAGGCTGGTAGGTTGGTTAATGTGGTTTAAAGTCTTTCTATTACATGAGGATGGGTATGGGGTGCATAATAAAGATATTAAACTATTACATGAGGGTCATTAAGGCTGCATGTTACATGAACACTACACAAACAACCTGAACACCATTAATCAAGAATACTTAAATACTTAAAAGAGTGATACATATCTCTCAGTATATATACGAGGTTGGGGTCCACCTCTGGAGTATATTGTGGGACCCATAGCCTCGAAGTGGATAAAAAGGCTTCAAGGAAGAATATTTGGATTTCTTTATGAGGTGTATAATCTCTCAGTGTATACACAGTATGGTGTGTCTCAGGTATACAATGGCACAACTGGAAGGTAAAAGTACAAATGAGTCACTTAGAAGTTAAAAAATATTTAGCCTTAGTGTGGTCAGGATGTGGAACCTAGGTACGATGGGGCTCATGCAGCCCGGAGTGTAACCAGTAGAGGCCAGCAGAGGCGGGACCAGGAGCTGAGACTCGACCCCTGCAACCACAATTAAGTGAGTACCGAGAGGTGTATATACAGTAAGAAGTATACAACTCTCAGTAGATATACACCGATATACATACTGAACATCTCTGAATAAAGTATTATCAAAATTACCAAATTTATAAATAATATATTATCTGTATATTATTTGCGATACAATTTTTCTTTCAGTGTTAAAATATACACTTTTCAAATTAGTGAATTTTAAAGTAGCAGGGTTTCTAGTTGCTTGCTAATACAAACCATAATTAGTTTAAGCCTACGAGAATTTCTGAGGCAAATACATCCTCACTGAACCATATCTGTACCAATATAATAGCTCCTCTTAAAGCGAGGATAATCACAGATAATACTACTGATCACTGCCCCACCTTCCTCGTAACCAACATATGTAAATTACCACTAGAAACAAGTCAACTCTATTTCCGTCACCACGATGGGGAAGCAAAAACTTTACTACAGCAGTATGCGACGTTGACTGGCACAGAATTTACTGATGATCAGGAAATTGTCAAACGGGTCAGTGTTTTTCTACAAAAAAAAAAAATACTTATGCAGCATATGGGAATCTTTATTCAGGAAACGTTTCGCCACACAGTGGCTTCATCAGTCCAATACAAAGAGGAAGGCGTAAGGAGAGGAGGAGTATGAGGTAATCAGTCCCTCAACCTGGAGTCGATGTGTTGTCTATCAATCTTGTAGAATGTACAGCATAGGGCCGTAGACGTGGCTTATATACTGTAGTGAGGTGAGGTGAAGCAGGCGGAGGCGGGGTCATAGTGGTACCATCCACTAGTCGAAGTAGGTCTTCGTCCAAAGGTTGAACAAGTGTTGAAGAATTCTCTGTAACAAGATCCCATGATGCTGCAGTGTCTGACAGTTGTGATGAATGTACAGTATATAAGCCACGTCTACGGCCCTATGCTGTACATTCTACAAGATTGATGGACTGAACACATCGACTCCAGGTTGAGGGACTGATTACCTCATACTCCTCCTCTCCTTACGCCTTCCTCTTTGTATTGGACTGATGAAGCCACTGTGTGGCGAAACGTTTCCTGAATAAAGATTCCCATATGTTGCATAAGTGTCTCAATCTTCAACTTGTCGGTTTTTCAAACCATTCATCACAACTGTCAGACACTGCAGCATCATGGGATCTTGTTACAGAGAATTCTTCAACACTTGTTCAACCTTTGAACGAAGACCTACTTCGACTAGTGGATGGTACCACTATGACCCCGCCTCCGCCTGCTTCACCTCACCTCACTACAGTATATAAGCCACGTCTACGGCCCTATGCTGTACATTCTACAAGATTGATGGACTGAACACATCGACTCCAGGTTGAGGGACTGATTACCTCATACTCCTCCTCTCCTTACGCCTTCCTCTTTGTATTGGACTGATGAAGCCACTGTGTGGCGAAACGTTTCCTGAATAAAGATTCCCATATGCTGCATAAGTGTCTCAATCTTCAACTTGTCGGTTTTTCAAACCATTCATCACAACTGTCAGACAATGCAGCATCATGGGATCTTGTTACAGAGAATTCTTCAACACTTGTTCAACCTTTGAACGAAGACCTACTTCGACTAGTGGATGGTACCACTATGACCCCGCCTCCGCCTGCTTCACCTCACCTCACTACAGTATATAAGCCACGTCTACGGCCCTATGCTGTACATTCTACAAGATTGATGGACTGAACACATCGACTCCAGGTTGAGGGACTGATCACCTCATACTCCTCCTCTCCTTACGCCTTCCTCTTTGTATTGGACTGATGAAGCCACTGTGTGGCGAAACGTTTCCTGAATAAAGATTCCCATATGCTGCATAAGTGTCTCAATCTTCAACTTGTCGGTTTTTCAAACCATTCATCACAACTGTCAGACACTGCAGCATCATGGGATCTTGTTACAGAGAATTCTTCAACACTTGTTCAACCTTTGAACGAAGACCTACTTCGACTAGTGGATGGTACCACTATGACCCCGCCTCCGCCTGCTTCACCTCACCTCACTACAGTATAAAAGCCACGTCTACGGCCCTATGCTGTACATTCTACAAGATTGATGGACTGAACACATCGACTCCAGGTTGAGGGACTGATTACCTCATACTCCTCCTCTCCTTACGCCTTCCTCTTTGTATTGGACTGATGAAGCCACTGTGTGGCGAAACGTTTCCTGAATAAAGATTCCCATATGCTGCATAAGTGTCTCAATCTTCAACTTGTCGGTTTTTCAAACCATTCATCACACACAAAAAAAAAATAGAAAGCCTCTACAGTAAGAACTGTCATATTAAAGCTAAAGAGATCACAGCAAAGAGACAGTAGCTCATGGCTAACAAATAGCATTCTCAGGTCGTCCATTGACAACAAAAAAAAACATAATTATGAAAAACAGTACAGATTGAGATTAATAACTAAAGAAGATTGCATTCCAGAAGAATTTTGTTGCAGCCAGGTTGAAAATTTCAGAAAATTGAAGAATATCCATAATCCTGTGGTATATGTGGATACAAGCCTGGATCTACAGGAGGAAGGTTCAGAAGTCCTGCTTCAGGGACTTCTGTCCAAAGATCAAGACTGCCCTCTTGGGCTGTGTTGTAAAGTTGCAGCTAAGATAATCCATCACAGGGAAGCACTTCATGAGCTCCTCAAATCATTAGATAACCTCCAAGCTATTGTAGAAGGTCAGTGCAAGCCTACATCAAATGACGTAAGCTGCTCAGCTGATGGTGACACTATTGACAAAGACTGGAAGTCCCACACTGAGCTTAACTCAGGGGTAAATAACTGGCACAATTCCTCTGACCACCACAGAGGGAACAAATCCCCTTCCCAGCAACGAGGGAAGCCTTGGATCTGTTAATTCTCCTACACCTGACATCTCTGCTTCAGCCACTGCCAGTCCACTTGACAGTGCACATACCATCTCTGATCCTACACCTGTCAGCACACCTGCCGACACTATTCCAGAATCTGGCAGCAGTGCTTCATCAGCAAGTTCTGAGTCAGGAGTTTCTCCACCAGAGATTGGTGCTGTTAATAATCAGGGAACTATCACTTCACCTGATCACCTACTGCGCCAAAGTACGAACAGCAGGGACACATCTGTCAGAACTGGTAGAGGACGGGGCAGAGGACGTGGAAGAGGACGTGGAGGAGGAAGACATCTACAGCCGTCTCACCCTCCACTAACACAGTTCCAGCGGCAGAACCTGAGGACAAATCTGCAAACCAAAAGAGGTGCAACAAATCATAGTTCACCCTCCCAGGCTGTGCTCTCGCTGTCACCGGAAGGGGCACACTGCCAACAACTGCCTGCGAGATACCAGGTGCAATTACTGCTACAAGAAAGGACATCAGGAGGACCAGTGTCGGAAGAAAAAGGAACTTGACAGACAGGACCACCTGTTTAGAGACCTGTTCTAAGAACAAACCAGCAGGATCTCTGAATTGGTGAACACTCTCACACGTCACCCACTCAGCTACTCCTATCCCAGCCCAGCAGGTGGTATTGTGCCTTATACAAGACCACAGACCTACATCCCTGCAGCTGCCTCAGTACCCTACCTCTCTCAAGGGCAGGCACCTTACATGCCCTACACATCCACCACCTCAAGCTGACCACTTCATCATGAGGAGCCAGTCTATCAGCATCCTGTCGGCCAACATTAGAGGCTTCATTACTAATGTTGGAGAGCTCACACATAGTTTTGTGAACACTCGACGTCCCGACATGATAGCTGTTGTTGAAACATTTTTGGATGACAGGACTCCAGAAAATTTTGCAAGAATTGCTGGCTACACCTCATGGATGAGAAGAGACAGGCAAGGGCAAGGAGGAAGTGTTGCTGTGTGCTTCTCTAAAAGTGTACATGCCCAGCACATTGATGTTGCCACCCCTACTCATCTTGAAATGATGTTCTTCAAGCTCTGCATAAACACTAGTACCTCTGTACTAGCATGTGCAATGTACTGGAGTTTACCTGGAGAGAGTTCCGGGGGTCACTTGTATGCGTGTCAGCGTGCCTCGTTGTGCTCCGGGTTTTCTCGTGTTTTCACGGTCGCTCTTACGTGCTAGAACTTTAATTTGTGCCATCAATCCTATACGATACATCCAGGGCCGGATTACCGCATAGGCAAACTAGGCATTTGCCTAGGGCCCCGCGCATTTGGGGGCCCCGCGGTCCAAGGGGTTCAGGGGCTCATCCAAGACTGCGCACATGGTGCAAGTACAAAGGGGTCCCTACCTAAAAAGTTCAAGTGTTTGGAGAGTAAAATTTATTTTTAAAAATTAATCAAAACAAAAATAAATAATGAAATAAAATAAAATCAAGCAAATCAACCCACTTGCTGAATATGTGCCCTGCTCAGCACATTCTCTTAATCTTGTTGGGTCATGTGCTGCGGAGTGTTGTGTCGCTGCAGTTTCATTTTTTGGATTTTTACAAGCACTTTATTTTTTTCTCTGCTTCAACGCATCGGTGGAGTATACTCAAGTCAACCATTCATGGAGATGTCATCAAATCATTATCAACAACAAGGTGGTCAGCGAAGCATGATGCAACACATGCTTTGAAAGACAGCTTTGCTGAAATACGTTCTGCTTTGATCCAAATAGCAGAGGATGAAGACCAGACAGCAACTACAAGAAGCGAAGCAGCCAGCTTAGATTTTTTTTAGATTTTGCCACCGAAGTGGCTAGTTTATTGTGCACCCCATATCCATCCTGTGGACGGTAGCGCGAGAGCATATGGATACACAAAAGGCCTAGGAACTAGGCCCCAAAGGGTTAACAGGAATACATATGGATTTATATCTACATATCTATAGTTCACTTATCTGTTACAAGCAAATTTAGGAAATTTGCTTAGTATATCTGGTATCTTATTTTCATTAATAAGATATCTTGACATGTCACATAGGTTATTATACTGTCTGTCTCTGTATTCCTCAATAAGTGGACAATTAATAAGCACATAGTGTTCAAGAGAGTGACCATATGCCTGATCACATAATTTACATTTAGTTTGATCATCATCTGTGTGTCTCCCAAACTGCCAGAAGTACTTGTAACCAAGCCTAAGCCTGGCCACTACAACATCAGTCAGTCTGTTCACATTGCAAGTTGCTTCATAAACATACTTATCTACGTTCATGTTATCATAGTGGGTTATAGATCTACTCAGGCTTCTAACTGCATTCCTATAACAATCATTTTCATTATTTACTTCTCTCCTAATATTATTCCTAATGCTAGACACAGTTATACCAAAGTTATATTCTACATTCTCCTTCTCGATACTCTTCTTGGCTAACATATCAACTTTATCATGAAGGAGTAATCCAATGTGTGATGGGATCCATAGCAATTGTACATTAATTCCTTTGTCCCTAATTTTTGAGTATCTACACCTGGCTTCCCCAATGAGCATGTTGTTGGAGTCATTATATGAGTCAAGAGCCTTCAATGATGACATAGAATCAGTAATGATGATAGAGTCAAGCTCAGGCTTAGCATCAAACTTGGAAGATTTTGAATTGGCCTTACTCTGTGTGCTTTGGGACTGTATACTGGAACGGTTAAATGCCACGAACAAGACACTTCAGAAAATTGAAATTGAAATGGCTACTTGTGCTAACCTCTATGCAGGCTTAGTGGAATTTGTAAGCTCACTTCGCAATGATGAAGCTTTTGAAATGTTTGAAGAGAAAGCTAAACTGCTGGTGAAAGACTACAGTTACCGGGCAGATCATCAGCGGTCAAGGAAGAGGAGACGCAATTTTGAAGAGCCATGTAGTGATACTGGTCCTGTGGGGAGCAGCAGCAGGATAATACTGCACCACCTCAAAGGGCCCTTAACAACAACAACAGTTTGGTGTGTGTCATGGGCACCAACACATGGTTTAGTTAGTTAGTTTAATATGTTTATTATGCACCCCATACCCATCCTGTGGGCGGTAGTCAAAAGATTACAGAGGTACATAATTGGTCCAGGGACTGGACTCCAAAGTTTTGATAGCTGAGCAAGTTACAGAGGCAATGAACTCACAATTTACAAAGGTAATGAACTCACAATTTACAAAGGTAATGAACTCACAATTTACAAAGGTAATGAACTCCTACTTTATCCATTTATAAGCGATGCAGATTACATGGTGAGTTTAAATATGTGGCCTGTAGTTATAACTTTTCTCTTGACATATGCAAGACATCACCATCCCTGTAGAAGCCATTATTAGATGTACTAGTCATTATATTTTGTTGTTGCAGAAGTACTATGAAGATTCTATGTTCAATAAAGCCTAGAGATAAGGCCTGTGTTTCTATCACAACAATTTATTGAACATAGAATCTTGGGCTACCTGGTGGTGATCCTGCGCTAGACTACATCACAACATGGAGCGTTTACTGAAACCTGAGAGGCTAGACTGTGACCCCAGCTTATCAACGGCTGCTCAGGAATGGAAGCACTGGTTTAAGACTTTCGAAAACTTCTTGGGAGCCCTTCCTAAAGAAGATCTAGATAAACTAAGTCTGCTCATCAATTTTGTGTCACCTAAGATATATGAGGCTATTTCTGAGTGTAATACCTACGAAGATGCTATCAAAACCCTCAAGTCTCAGTATATTAAACCTACAAATGAAATCTTTGCACGCTATCGCCTTGCAACTCGCCGCCAGCAGATTGATGAGTCCTTAGAGGAATACTTTCAGCACTGAAAATTTTAGGTAAGGACTGTCACTTCCAAGCAGTGACAGCTGCTCAGTATTGTGAAGAGTCCATCAGGGATGCTTTTATCAGTGGCCTGCAATCACCAATAATAAGGCAGCGTTTATTGGAGAATAAAACTCTCGACTTAGCCGCTGCCTTTGACCAGGCAAGAGCTCTAGATTCAGCCCAGAAGAATTCTGAAGTATACAGTACCACTCAGCCTTCTCGAGTGGTAAGTGCTGCAATTCCTGACCAAGACTCTTGCAATGAAGTTACTGGGGAACCTGCCTCAGTGACAGCAGCAGCAGGTACGGTGTGTTTCTTTTGTGGTTTTTCAAGACATCCACGTCCAAGTGTCCTGCTCGTGAAGCAATGTGCCATAAATGCCACAAGAAAGGTCACTTTGCTAAAGTATGTCGTGCTAATGCATCAACAAGAGCTAGTGCCTCCACACATTCCAGTGATCATGCGACTCTAGCAACAGTGACTTCTGCGGCTACTCCAAATTCACTGTCAAAGGCAGTTGTGAAAGTATTCATCAAAGGAACAGAAGTAGATGGTCTTATTGATAGTGGCAGCTCAGAGAGTTTCATCAACCTTGACTTAGTTAAACGGCTCTCCTTGACTCTACATCACTCATCAGGTACCGTTTCCATGGCATCAACATCTCTCTCTATTCAGACCTTAGGGTTTTGTAAGGTAAATCTCAGAGTTAATGGAAAGGATTATCAAATGTACATTTAGCTATTCTGCCACAACTGTGCTCTGATGTTATCCTTGGTCAGGACTTTCAGAAGCTGCATGGTAGTGTCACCTTAACATATGGAGGTGAACTGCCTCCTCTTGTTGTCTGTGGACTTAGCACTTTAAGGGTAGACCCACCAAAGCTGTTTGCAAATCTTACCGCGGATTGCCATCCTATATCAGCTAAGTCACGCCGCTATTCTTATGAGGATCGGATGTTCATTGAGAAAGAAACTCAGAGGCTGCTGAAGGAGGGTATTATAGAACCGAGTGATTCCCCTTGGCGTGCACAGGTTGTTGTTGTTAAAGATGGTTATAGGAAACGGAGACTGGCTATCGATTACTCTGAGACAATCAACAAATTTACACTTCTTGATGGGTACCCTCTACCTCGAATTGACGATACAGTGAACAAAAATTGCTCAGTACTACGTGTTTAGTACAATTGATCTGCAGAGTGCCTATCATCAAGTCCCTATAAGGAATGAAGATAAACCATACACAGCGTTTCAGGCTAGTGATGGCCTGTATCAGTTTACCAGAGTCCCTTTTGGAGTCACCAATGGGGTAGCCTGCTTCCAACGAATTATGGATTCACTCATTCAGGAAGAGCAACTCATGGGAACCTACGCGTATTTAGATAATGTTACCATTTGTGGCAAGACTCAGGAGTTACACGCCTGTACCATTTTGTCAAATCAAAGAACATGCCCTACTCAGTGGAAGATGTGCGACAAGTGATCAGAGCATGCAGAGTATGTGCAGAGTGCAAGCCAAACTTTCATCAGCCAGAGAAGACTCATCTCATAAAATCCACCCAGCCTTTCGAAAGATTGAATATAGATTTCAAAGGACCTCTACCAAGCACAAATCAGAATAGGTATTTCCTTAACATAGTAGATGAATATTCAAGGTTTCCCTTTGTATTCCCCTGTGCAAATATGGCTGCTTCAACTGTTATTAGTTGTCTTTCACAGTTGTTCTCTATTTTTGGTATGCCAGCTTATATCCATTCAGACAGGGGATCCTCGTTCATGAGTAACGAACTTCAGGAGTTTTTGGCTAGCAAAGGTATTGCCTGCAGCAGAACAACAAGCTACAACCCTCAAGGCAATGGTCAAGTGGAGCGGTTCAATGGTACTATATGGAAGGCAGTTACAATGACATTAAAGTCGCGCAATCTACCTGTTCAACACTGGCAAACTGTCCTGCCTGATGCTCTTCACTCTATTAGATCACTGCTGTGCACAGCTACTAATGCAACCCCTCATGAAAGACTCCTCAACTATTCACGTCGTTCCTCTACGGGAGCCTCCGTGCCCACTTGGTTATGTCATCCTGGACCCGTTCTCCTGAAGAGTCACCGTAGGATGAACAAGACGGATCCTTTAGTGGAAGAGGTAGAGCTCCTGCAAGCTAATCCACATTACGCCCACATTCGCTACCAAAATGGTGAAGAGACTACAGTATCTACAAGACATTTAGCCCCAGTTGAAATCCCTATTAGTGTGGAATCTCAAGATACACCAATAGATGTGAAAGATGCTTCGTTTTCTCCTGGAAAGCCCCTTGAGACTACCCCTATGGAAATAGAGGATTCTGCTCCAGCAGTTAATCAAACCCCGCTGGAAAATATCGAACCTGGTGAAGAGGCTCAAGGGCTACGAAGGTCGGGACGTGTACGTCGCCCACCTAACAGTTTGGGAGATTACTGTCTCTGATATTTTAGAAGGGGGAGATTGTAGTGATACTGGTCCTGTGGGGAGCAGCAGCAGGATAATACTGCACCACCTCTAGGGGCCCTTAACAACAACAACAGTTTGGTGTGTGTCATGGGCACCAACACATGGTGTGTGATTCTCTCCTACTTTATCCATTTATAAGCGATGCAGATTACATGGTGAGTTTAAATATGTGGCCTGTAGTTATAACTTTTCTCTTGACATATGCAAGACATCACCATCCCTGTAGAAGCCATTATTAGATGTACTAGTCATTATATTTTGTTGTTGCAGAAGTACTATGAAGATTCTATGTTCAATAAAGCCTAGAGATAAGGCCTGTGTTTCTATCACAACAAGCCAGACAATGAAATTGTGTTGCTACCAAGGCAGAAATGTAAGACAGCTACATACTTCGTCATTCTGGATTCACTGATTACAGAATTGGTAAAAAGAAAAGAAATCTACCAGAATCTCAATGACAAGTTTGGATTCCTGTTCAAAATTACTACTATGCCAGATGCAGAATTGAGAGAAGCTGCATTAAAGTTGCAACAACACCTTTCAGCAGATGTTCAGGACACATTTGTTGAAGAAATAGTTCATTTTTTCTGGGTATATGAATCAGATTAAAGCTCCACCTGAAAAATGTGCGCCCTCAGCTGCTTTGAAACATTTAAGAAATGCAGGTATCTCAGAAACCTTCCCTAATGTTGACATAGTGTATCGCCTTTACCTAACACTTCCAGCTACTAACTGTGAAGGAGAACGTTCATTTTCTGTTTTGAAAAGAGTGAAAAACCAGCTCCGTTCAACAATGAGCCAAGACAAATTGTGTAACCTAGCCTTGTTGACCACTGAGTCTGATCTAACAAGAAATATTGATTTTCAGAATATAATTGATGATTTTGCCAATATGAAATCCAGAAAAAAGTTTATTTAAGAAGTGGCTGTGAATATAAACAATTCTTTACTTTCTTGAGTTTATATGATTTGATAGTCTTATGCATGATGCAATGATAACAATAATGGTCAGTGATTTATAAAGGGAATAATAGTGCTGTAGTGGTTATGCTGAATATAATAGGTACATGATGGTCACAGATCGGGCCGCGGGGGCGTTGACCCCCGGAACTCTCTCCAGGTAAACTCCAGGTAAACTTTAATAGCCTAATCTAGTAATACTATGCTGTCTTGAGTTTATTCTCTTTAAAATGCATGATTTAACAAGATAGTTATAATGGCTGTTGGTAAATGGTTTTGGTTGTCTTGATGTACTTTCCCTATTAAATTTAATCTAAATAGCCAGAATGTATTTAATTAGACCTTAAACAGGCTCACACCGACCCCCCTCCCCCCAAGCTGGAAGGGGTCGCTTCGTTTACCCGTAACTCAAAGGGGCCCCGCCAATCTGAATAGCCTAGGGCCCGGAGACTTCTTAATCCGGCCCTGGATTCAATTCAATTCAATTCAAAGTTTATTCTCTATAAGGATTACAATGCTGAGTTTACAGAAATTTGGTTATTGTTTGGTTTACATGTAGTAAAATTGTGATTACAGAGTGTACCACTAGAACGCTTAGCATGGCTAGGCATTTCGGGCATACTTAGTTTTATTCTTAATTGTAAAATATTACAAATTATGAGGTAAGTTGGTCTTATGGCTAAGTGACTAAATACTAGTTTATGTGTTTAGCAATGTGAATGCTTTTGTTTTGGCACAGTATATAGTTTCAGTATTGGAGTATCACAGGATTCATTATTTTAAGACTGAGATTAATATTTCTGTCTATGGTCAAATGAGTGAGCAAGTGTAAGTGTGAACCACCAGGTGGTATTCGTGTAGTTAGTTGACGGGGTTGTATCAGGGAGATAAGATGTTTTCTAATGGTAGTTTTGAAGGTGATGAATGTGTCTGCAGTTCTAGAGTTCTCAGGTAGGGTATTCCAGATTTTATGGCCTTTGACATACATTGAATTTTTGTAAAGGTTTAGTCGGACACGGGGAATGTCGTAGAGATGTTTGTGTCTGGTGTTATGCCTGTGGGTTCTGTCACAACTATCAAGAAAGCGTTTTAGGTCAAGGTTGATATTAGAGTTTAAGGCCCTGTAGATATAGATTGCACAGTAGTAAGTGTGGATGTACTGAACTGGGAGTAAGTTTAGATCTTTGAAGAGTGGGGGGGGGTGTTGCTGCCAGGGATGGGATTTAGTGATTATTCTTACTGCAGCTTTTTGTTGGGTTATTATTGGCTTTAGGTGTGTTTGCTGCAGTTGATCCCCAAGCACAAATAGCATAGGTGAGGTATGGATAAATAAGTGAGTGGTATAGTGTGAGAAGGGCATTTTGCGGCACGTAGTATCGTATCTTGGAGAGGATCCCAACCGTTTTGGATACTTTTTTGGTTATATGCTGGATATGGGTGCTGAAATTCAGGTTGTTGTCAAGGTATAAGCCTAGGAATTTTCCCCCATTATTTCTGGTAATTAGAGTGTTGTCAATCTTAATGTTAATTTGTGCATCTCCTGCTCTGCTACCAAACATAATATAGTAAGTTTTGTCATGTTAAGCGTAAGTTTATTGGCTGTCATCCAAGTCGATATTTTAATCAGCTCCTCATTCACAATGGTGTTGAGGGTGGCAAGATTAGGGTGAGAGATGACATAAGTCGTGTCATCAGCAAAGAGAATGGGTTTCAGGTGTTGGGATACGTTTGGAAGGTCATTGATGTATATGAGGAAGAGCAGGGGACCAAGGACACTTCCCTGCGGAACTCCAGTATCAAGTGGCCGTGTTGCTGATGCTGTGTCTTTAATGGTGACGTACTGATACCTATTAGTAATGTAAGATTTGAAATAAGCAAGCGCATGGCCTCTTATACCGTAGTGGTCAAGTTTGTGGAGTAGGATTTGGTGGTTTACTGTGTCAAAAGCTTTTCTTAGGTCAATAAAAATTCCTAGTGGATATTCCTTATACATCCCTCTAGCGCCTGGAACCAATCTTGGGCGGAAAACATTATATACTGAGTCAAAAAAGGAGAATTAGTGTGCACTACCTAGCAGAGTTTACTGCCAGAGGGGAATCATAGGCCTGTGTTCCGTGTGCAAAATAATAATAATAGAACTTTTCTTTGTCAGAGGAAAGAAAGTCTCCCTGATAACATTGTGTATACATAGTGTATAGTGTATACTACAGTGGCTCCCTAGTATATAGATGATAAAGGCTAAAGTGTCATTTGAAAACAGGTGAATTTGTAAATGAAGTGATAAGCCTGCAGTGGTTCCCAAACTGGGAGTAAATTACCCCCTGGGGGTAATTTAACCATTTTTGGGGGGTAATGGAGGGGTGACAGAAAAAAGTTATGAATTCTGAAAATCAAGAAAACAATGCGGTACCCGGTATGAGGATTATTGTTAACTTTGTCTTAGTATATAAAGTTGTAAAGTAAACCTATTATAAGTAAGTAATAAAGTTAAACCAAATAACAATAAACATCAAAAACTAATATACAGTATTAGAAAAGAAGAAATATATAGCTAAGTGTGTGGAAACCCAAAAGTATTTTGACAAGTATGCTTCAGGACAAAAGTCACTCAGTAGCCCAGATCGACCTGTCCAGTATGCGTCACTCACTTCCTGAGGCTGCCTCTATTTCACACTGTCAGTTTATCTGTGAGTATCAGCCGAGGTAGACATAAGCTGGTATGTATGTGTACTGCCCTGTGCAGTATATAGTTAGTATTTACCCACTGTTACTGTGAATTTGTAGCTATTATTAATTTTATATATAATGTATGTGTGGTTCTTACGTTTTCAATGGTTTTGCTAGGATTAGCAGAGTATGCGAGGCTGTATACGTTCACGTTTAGCCATATATATCAATAATAACAACATTTTGTGAAAGGGGTACAGCTTTATGTGGCATGTTAAATTGGGTA
>NC_069402.1:108474507-108498178 GCF_026875155.1 Cherax quadricarinatus
TTTTTAAGGTTTTCATTTTCTGGGTATATGAATCAGATTAAAGCTCCACCTGAAAAATGTGCGCCCTCAGCTGCTTTGAAACATTTAAGAAATGCAGGTATCTCAGAAACCTTCCCTAATGTTGACATAGTGTATCCCTTTACCTAACACTTCCAGCTACTAACTGTGAAGGAGAACGTTCATTTTCTGTTTTGAAAAGAGTGAAAAACCAGCTCCGTTCAACAATGAGCCAAGACAAATTGTGTAACCTAGCCTTGTTGACCACTGAGTCGATCTAACAAGAAATATTGATTTTCAAAATATAATTGATGATTTTGCCAATATGAAATCCAGAAAAAAGTTTATTTAAGAAGTGGCTGTGAATATAAACAATTCTTTACTTTCTTGAGTTTATATGATTTGATAGTCTTATGCATGATGCAATGATAACAATAATGGTCAGTGATTTATTACCTGGAGTTTACCTGGAGAGTGTTTCGGGGGTCAACGCCCCCGCGGCCCGGTCTGTGACCAGGCCTCCTGGTGGATCAGCGCCTGATCAACCAGGCTGTTGCTGCTGGCTGCACGCAAACCAACGTACGAGCCACAGCCCGGCTGATCAGGAACTGCCTTTAGGTGCTTGTCCAGTGCCAGCTTGAAGACTGCCAGGGGTCTGTTGGTAATCCCCCTTATGTGTGCTGGGAGGCAGTTGAACAGTCTCGGTCCCCTGACACTTATTGTATGGTCTCTTAACGTGCTAGTGACACCCTGTTTTTCATTGGGGGGAATGGTGCATCTTTCTGCCAAGTCTTTGCTTTCGTAGTGAGTGATTTTCGTGTGCAAGTTCGGTACTAGTCCTCTAGGATTTTCCGGTGTATATAATAAATGTATCTCCCCTCCTGCGTCCCCAGGGAATACAGTTTAGAAACCTCAAGCGCTCCCAGTAATTGAGGTGTTTTATCTCCGTTATGCGCGCCGTGAAAGTTCTCTGTACATTTTCTAGGTCGGCAATTTCACCTGCCTTGAAAGGTGCTGTTAGAGTGCAGCAATATTCCAGCCTAGATAGAACAAGTGACCTGAAGAGTGTCATCATGGGCTTGGCCTCCCTAGTTTTGAAGGTTCTCATTATCCATCCTGTCATTTTTCTAGCAGATGCGATTGATACAATAAAGGGAATAATAGTGCTGTAGTGGTTATGCTGAATATAATAGGTACATGATGGTCACAGATCGGGCCGCGGGGGCGTTGACCCCCGGAACTCTCTCCAGGTAAACTCCAGGTAAACTTTAATAGCCTAATCTAGTAATACTATGCTGTCTTGAGTTTATTCTCTTTAAAATGCATGATTTAACAAGATAGTTATAATGGCTGTTGGTAAATGGTTTTGGTTGTCTTGATGTACTTTCCCTATTAAATTTAATCTAAATAGCCAGAATGTATTTAATTAGACCTTAAACAGGCTCACACCGACCCCCCTCCCCCCAAGCTGGAAGGGGTCGCTTCGTTTACCCGTAACTCAAAGGGGCCCCGCCAATCTGAATAGCCTAGGGCCGGAGACTTCTTAATCCGGCCCTGGATTCAATTCATTCAATTCAAAGTTTATTCTCTATAAGGATTACAATGCTGAGTTTACAGAAATTTGGTTATTGTTTGGTTTTACATGTAGTAAAATTGTGATTACAGAGTGTACCACTAGAACGCTTAGCATGGCTAGGCATTTCGGGCATACTTAGTTTTATTCTTAATTGTAAAATATTACAAATTATGAGGTAAGTTGGTCTTATGGCTAAGTGACTAAATACTAGTTTATGAGTTTAGCAATGTGAATGCTTTTGTTTTGGCACAGTATATAGTTTCAGTATTGGAGTATCACAGGATTCATTATTTTAAGACTGAGATTAATATTTCTGTCTATGGTCAAATGAGTGAGCAAGTGTAAGTGTGAACCACCAGGTGGTATTCGTGTAGTTAGTTGACGGGGTGTATCAGGGAGATAAGATGTTTTCTAATGGTAGTTTTGAAGGTGATGAATGTGTCTGCAGTTCTAGAGTTCTCAGGTAGGGTATTCCAGATTTTATGGCCTTTGACATACATTGAATTTTTGTAAAGGTTTAGTCGGACACGGGGAATGTCGTAGAGATGTTTGTGTCTGGTGTTATGCCTGTGGGTTCTGTCACAACTATCAAGAAAGCGTTTTAGGTCAGGTTATATTAGAGTTTAAGGCCCTGTAGATATAATTGCACAGTAGTAAGTGTGGATGTATGAACTGGGGTAAGTTTAGATCTTTTGAAGAGTGGGGGGGGGGTTGCTGCCAGGGATGGGATTTGTGATTATTTTACTGAGTTTTTTTTGGGGTTATTATTGGCTTTAGGTTGTTCTGGTTGATCCCCAAGACAAATAGCATAGGTGAGGTATGGATAAATAATGAGTGGTATAGTGTGAAAAGGGGATTTTGGGCACGTAGTATCGTTCTTGGAGGGATCCCAACCGTTTTGGATACTTTTTTGGTTATAGCGGGTTTGGGTGCTAAAATTGGGTTGTGAAAGGTATAACCCTGGGAATTTTTTCCCCATTATTTCTGGTAATTAGGTTTGTAATCAAAATGTTTTTGTCATCTCTGCTCTGCTACCAAACATAATATAGTAAGTTTTTGCAGTGTTAAGGAAAATTTATGGCTGTCACCAGTCGATTTTTAACAGCTCCTCATTCACAAGGGTTTTTGAGGGGTGGCAAGATTAGGGTGAGAGATGACATAAAGTCGGTATCAGCAAAGAAAGGGTTTCAGGTTTTGGGGAAAAACGTTTGGAAGGTCTTTTGATGTTATGAGGAAAGCAGGGCCCAAAGGACCTTCCCTGGGGGAACTCCAGTATCAAGGGGCCGTTTTGTGTGCTGTGTCTTTAATGGTGACGTACTGATCCCTATTAGTATGTAAGATTTGAAATAAGCAAGCGCATGGCCTCTTATACCGTGTGGTCAATTTTTGTGGAGTAGGTTTGGGGGTTTACTGTGTCAAAAGCTTTTCTTGGGTCAAAAAAAATTCCTGGGGATATTCTTATAATCCCTCTAGCGCCTGGAACCAATCTTGGGGGGGAAAACTTTATTACTGAGTCAAAAAAGGAAATTGTGTGCACTCCCTAGCAGGTTTACTGCCAGGGGGGAAATCATAGGCCGGTTTTCCCGTGTAAAAATAAAATAATAAAAAACTTTTTTTTAGAGGAAAAAAAAGTCCCCCTGAAAACATTGTGTATACATAGGTATAGTTATATACAGTGGCTCCTAGTATATAGATGTAAAGGCAAAAGTGTCTTTGAAAAAAAGGTAAATTTGAAAAATGGGATAACCCTGCAGTGGTTCCCAAACTGGGATAAATTACCCCCGGGGGGGTAATTTAACCATTTTTGGGGGGTAAGGGGAGGGGTACGAAAAAGTTATAATTCTGAAAATCAAAAAACAATGCGGTCCCCGGTATGGGATTATTGTTAACTTTGTCTTAGTAAAAAAAGTTGTAAAGAAAACCCTATTAAAAGTAAGTAAAAATTTAAAACCCAAAAAACAAAAAACATAAAAAACTAATAACAGTATTAAAAAAAAGGGAAATATATAAGTGTGTGGAAAACCCCAAAAAGTATTTTGAAAGTATGCTTCAGGACAAAAGTCACCAGTGCCCGACAAATTCCAGTATGCGTCCTCATTTCCCTGAGGCTGCCCTATTTCACCTGTCATTTATCTGTGAGTATCACCCGAGGTAGACTAAGCTGGATGTATGTGTACCCCCTGTGCGTATATGTTAGATTTACCACTGTTACGTGAATTTGTGCTATTATTAATTTTATATATAATGTATGTGTGGTTCTTACTTTTTTCAATGGTTTTGCTGGGATTAGAAAGGTATGCGAGGCTGTATTTTTTCACGTTTAGCCATATATATCAATAAAAACAACATTTTGTGAAAGGGGGAAATGTTTTAAATGTGGCATGTTAAATTGGGTAACAAGCTAAAAAAATTTTGGGAACCACTGCTATGAGGCAGGGCCAGAAGTCGCCAGAATTTTACCACAGGGGCAGCTTTTTTAAAAATAATTTCCTGGCCTGTAGTGTCCCCGCATATAATCTAGTGATACCAGTGAATGCAAAATACATTTTTGTAGTAGCAACTAACCATATTATAATGGTATTTAGGGAGTGGAGTGACTTTCACTATTTTTCTTTTTTTGAAACCCCAGACGTATACGTGATTTTCATAAAACCCGTAGTTACTAGCGGTCGAAATATCCCAAAACGAAAGCAATTATTACTACGAAAAAGCGCCCTTTCCCTCCAAAATTTCCACCAGTCAACTATAGTGATAATATATCTTTTTATTGTGGTGGAGACAAAAAAAAAAAATAGAAAAGCTAGTACAGCGTTTGAAAAACAAAGGTTTTGAGGCTCGACCGTTCGTCATTGTAGGAGCTGCCAGAAATCCCCAAATTCTTCAACACGCAAGTTATACTTTTGTATCAAGCAAATCACTATTACTGGGTAATAATTTCAAGTAGATCTTCATGTGTTAGCCCAAATCCCCGACCAGTTTTTTTAAATAAGTGACCCATGACAGATCAGATCGATGGTCCGAACCCTCGAGGGTTTCCAAACCCTTTGACGTTTAAAAAGGATTCTTTGGACAAAAAAGCAGACTGTAAATGGATGGGGTTTGTAGGCGCCCTTATCGAACCCCAAACAATAAATTAAATGGAACGTACAGGTAAGCTGCCCAATATAAAGAAAAGTTAAAAAATAGAAATACAAATAGTAGAGTTTATTTAAGGAGGTTTTTAAAATAGAATTTAAGAGGTTGCTAGTAAAATTACAGAAAATCAACCATTCAAATCATTATGAAGCCTGTGTAGTCTGCGTCAAAAAACAAAGGGGGTTCCACAGGGATAAATTGTCTTTTTGTGGAATTGGGTGTCACGCCCTTGTGAGATATCCAAGAACTAGCTAACGCGTATTAAAACGGGGAAGTTTTTTGGGTATGCCCAAATGAGAAAATCTGGGGACTAAAATCAAAAGGGTTTTAAAAAGAAGATAACATAAAAGTGCTTTCATAGACAACCGGAAGCTTTCTACAAAAATGGGAACAAAAAAAGTCGGGGTGAATGGTACTCCCCTTGATAGGGCCATTAGTCAGAAACTGAAAGGCTGGAGGTGATGCCCTGGTAGTCAGAAAATGTGGGGCTGATAGTGCTGCCGGGGAGACTAATGGTAAAGGGGAGGTGCTGCCCTGGGGACAGAATGGTGAAGCTGGAGGTGCTGTCCTGGGAGCAGTAATGGGAAGTGGGGGTGCTGTTGGGAGACGTAATGTAAAGCTGGAGGTTTTGTCCGGGGAGACAGTAATTTAAAGCGGGAGATTTTTCCAGGTAGTGGGGGAATTAACGCGGGAAAGGGAAATACTTAATCCTCATGGGGGGAACGGGACCGTAGTGGGGAAACAAGTGTAGCAAAGAAAAGAAAAAAACCAAATATTGAAAAAACTAGAAATACCACAGAAATAGCAAACAAGAGGACTCCACTAGCAATAGTGGGGGAATATTAAAAAAACAACGGTGGGGCCCATTGTTGGTGCTAGGGAGGAAGGTAAACAGGGAAACATGCCCCAAACGGGGAATACAGTCAAAAAAAACCCCAAGGCAAACGGAAAAACCCAAGCCTGTCCCAATACTTGCATTTGGTAGCAGACAGGGAAAACTGGAAAAACAGTGGGCGTGAACTATGACCCCCCTGAAAATGCCATGCCCTAGACAACAGGAAAATGCAAACTCCCTTCCTGAAAGCTTTTCACCTTGAAATGTGTACCTCTTCATACAGGAAAGATGGCTAAACTTAAATTGCCGGGCACCCCATCAAAAGGGGGCCCAAAAAGATACAAAACATCGGGGCCAGGGGGAAAACCTGGGTAGCCACAGCCACTCAAGGGAAGGGGTTTTCTATGCCAGGGGGAAAAAAAAACTCTGGGGAAAGGGAGAAATCGTATCGAAATCCAGTCTTCCTGGAGTGAAACCACAGTCGAGGGCCCCCCACCCCAAAACCAACAGATACGTACTAATCCCGGAAAAAAAAAATCCTCCCCCCGTCCCAACAATACCACCAGCCCGAAAACATTCTTTTTTGAAAAAATATACAGGGTTTAAAGCCCAAAAAAAACAAAAACCCTTTTCACCCGTGGATGCTTGCAGAGGCAAAGGAAATGTTCGCGGCTTTCACGAAACGAAAAGGGACATTTGGGACAACGAAATATGGCCCCGGGTTTAAACCTAACAGATGCGACAGAGGGAACAAGCAAAAGGGGGGGGGGCCTGTACATTCGGGTCACTTGTTTGCACGACCTTTTAAATGCCTCAAATGATGTAGTGGAAGTTTTGCAGAAAAGGGTCAGAACAAAAACCAAAACCATTGGGTAGTTACAAGCCCCCGGATGCAAAATCCAGCAATTCCGGGAAACCTTTTAAAAAAAATTGCCCATGTCGGGAAAATTTTCCAGCCCCTGCCCAAACCAAACCGTCACGTGCCTCGTGTGCCCCCGGTTTTTGGGTGTTTTTCACGGTCGCTTTCGTGCTAGAATTTTAATTTGTGTCATCAACCCATACGTTCCCTCTAGCCCCTGAACCCAAATCTTGGGGGGAAAACATTATATATGAGTCAAAAAAGGAATTTTTGTGTGCATTACCTAGCAGAGTTTATCCCAGGGGGGAAATCATAGGCCTGTTTCCCGTGTGAAAAAAAAAATAATAATTGAACGGTGTCGGGGGAAAAAAATCCCCCCGAAAGCATTGAGATACATAGTGATGTGTAACTACAGTGGTCCCAGTATATTGTGATAAAGGCTAAAGGTCTTTTGAAAACAGGTAAATTTGTAAATGAAGTGAAAGCCTATGAGGCAGGTGCCAAAAGTGCCAAAAAACTTACCACGGGTCAGTGTTTTTAATAATCTTCGGGCCCTGCTCTGTACTCGCATATAATTAGTGTACCAGTGAATAGCAAAACAGGTTGAGTAGCAACTACCAGTATATAATGGTACTTAGGGGAAGTGAGGACTTTCATTATTTTCATTTTCTTGAAATCGAGAGTTATTGTGAATTTTCTATCCCTGTAGTTACACGGTGCATATAACAACGAGAAGCAATTATTACTCAGAAAAAGCGTCCTTCCCCCAAAATTTGCCCAGTAAAACTATAGTGATAATATAGCATTTTTTGTGGTGGAGACAAAAAACAAAAATAGAAAACCCAGATCAGCGTTTGTAAAAAAAAGAGGGTCGATGTACGTCATTGAGGAGTGCCAAATCACGGTTTCAAAGCAATTTATATTTTTTGTTCAGTAAAATACATATTACTCGGGTAGATAATTTCCAGTAACCCTTCAGTGTTAGCTCAAATCACCGACCAGTAGTTTTAATTAAGTGACCCACTGATCGACAGATCGAGGGTCCAAACCCCTTGACTGGTCCGCCCCTTGAGGTCCAAACCCCCGGGGAGGGTTTCAAACAGTTTGTTGGACAATAAAGCAGACTGAAACGGATGGGTTTGTAGGCCCCCTTTATAAACAAAAACATTAAAAATGGGAACGTGCGGTAAGCTGTCCAATATACAAAAAGAGTTAAAAACAAAAATACAAATGCTGAGCTTCATTTAAGGTTTTTAATATAATATTAAAGAGGTTGCTATAGACTTGCAGTAAATCAACCATTCAAATCATTATGAAGTGTGTGTAGTTTTGGGGTCAGCAAACAAAGGGGCTCACATGGAAAATGTCATTTTTGGGAAATTGGTGTCCGCTCCTTGTGCAATACCCAGAACAGTACAAGCAGTATTAAAACAGAGAAGTGTTTTTGGGTATCCCCCAAAGAGGAAAATCTGGGACTAAAATCACAAGGGTATTAAAAGGGATAACATCAAAAGTGCTTTATAAAAAACCGGGAAAGCTTTCTACAACAGAGGAACATAAAAAGTGGGTGAGGTACTGCCCTTGATATGGCCATGTATCAAAAACTGAAAGGCTGGAGGTGATGTCCTGGTGTCAGTAAATGTAGGGCGATGGCTTTGGGGAGCAGTAATGGTAAAGTGGAGGGCGTCCTGGGAGACAGAATGGGAGCTGGAATACTGTCCTGGGAGACAGAAGGGTGAAGCTGGAGGTGCTTTTGGGGAGACAGAAATGGGAAGTGGAGATACTGCCGGGTAGCAGTAAGGTGAAGCTGGAGATTTTGTCCAGGTTTTCGGGAATTATACCCAGGAAGGAATACAATAAAGACCTCATGGGACAGGAGCATAGTAGGGAAACAGTGTATCAAAGATAAGATAAACCAAATTGCAAACCGGGAAAACCGAGGAATAGCAAACAAGAGGACCCCAAAGAAATAGTGAGGTAAATTCCCAAAAACAACTGGTGGGAGCTCCATTTTTGGGTAAGGGGATGGAATAAACAGGGAAAACACACCAAACAGGGAATCGTACAGAAACCCAAGGAAAAGGGAAACCCCAAGCCTGTGCACAACTAGCACTTGGTATTGCTGGCATGGGAAATTGGAAAACAATGGGAATGAACTATGACCACCCTAGAAAATGTCACCCCATATGAAACGGAAAAGCAAACCCCCTTTCCTGTAAGCTTTTTCCCCCTAAATGTGTACCTCTTCAGTCAGGAAAAGACTGGATAATTTTAAATTCCAGGCATACCTTTCTAAAGGGGACAAAAAGAACAAAACATCCGGGCCCCGGGAAAAACCTGGGTAGCCACACCCCTCAAGAGGGAGAGGTTTTTTTGTGCCAGGAAAAGGGAAAAAAAATGGCAGGAAATGGCAGAAAATCTCACAAATTCAGGTCCAAAACCTGGTGGAGGGAACCACGTCGATGGCCTCCACTCCAAAAACCCAAAAGATAAGATTAAGCGGAAAAAAAAACCCCCCCCCATACCAAAAATACCACCGTCCATAACATTCTTTTTTTGCAAATATACAGGTCTAAAGCGCAATAAAAAACAAAATACCTTTATCCGTGAAAAGCTTGCGAGGCAAAGGGAAAAATTCGCGGCTTTCCTGAGACCCACATAAAGGGTAAATTGGACAACGAAATATGGATCCCCCGGTTAAAACCTTTCAGATGTGACAGAGGAACAGGCAAAAGGGGGGGGGTTTGGGCCCGTCATTGCAGAGCACTTGTTTGCACAGCTGCTTAATGTAAATGACGTGTGGAAATTTTAGCAGTAAAGGCGAGAACCAAAACCTAGTCTTGTGGTAGTCTACAAAACCCCCGGTGCAACATCCCGAATTCCAAACGCTGTTAAAATTGACCAGTCTGGAAAATCTTCCAGTCCCGCACCCCAAAATCTTGCTCCCGGGGGGTTTTTAACTTAAGGCACCTAAAATGGGGATATAGCAAAATAATATTGTTGAGAATAACACCCGGAAAAGGGAGCTCTGATAAAACTCACACTCCACGACTTTTTTAAATTTGCACAAATTTTAAATTTAAAAAAGCAAAAAATGGGCCCTAGATGGGGGAAAAACACTAGACCTCTCTTCACTAACAATGATGATTGATAAGAAAAGTACCTACAAAAAAAATTATCAGATCAAACATAAAAGAGGTTAGACATGTAGCGTGGGGCCCCAACGCAAAATGAGACTAGTCACGAGGGGGATTCACCAAAAATTTAACTTCAATAACAAAAACATAAAATGGGGCCAATTAAAACCAAATCTAACCGATATAACGGGAAATATACTAAGAAAACAGACCCAAAATATGCCTGAACAGATTTAAATGGGGGGCACTGTTTGCCAAGGTTATTCCTTAAGAAAAAGGAGGAGAGATGTAAAAAAGAAAGAGACAGGCGCTCCCTTTCAGGGGACGGAAAAGAATAACAGAGCGGGAAAAGAGGTCAAAATATCAAAATGGGAGGGGGGACCTGGTCAAAAATGCAGATCGAACTTAAGCTAAAAAAATCCCTTTTGGATCAGGAATCGCGGGGAAAAACAAAAAACCTAAATGAAATGAAAAAACCAAAGTATTTCTTTCCCATCAAAACAAAACGAGAACAACTCCATTTTTGGGCCCCCACTTAAACAAGTGGGTCCTACCGATGACAGCAAGGAAATGAGTGAGTATCAAGTCCCCAAATGACTCAGTTTTTTTGCAAGCCGCAACCCGACTGGAGTGAAGATCAAAATGAATTTTTTTTGAAGAGCCAAAAATTTGTTACACAAGCCCATCCGATGTTATCCCGACGCAAAGACCGAACAGCATAAATGACATGCCCCTGCACTCTGCCCCCCGGGCCAGACTCATGGAACTCGGTTCATCAAAAACTGCCCCAAAAAGCCCCATACGGCCTTTTCCCCTCCCCATGGAGAGGGAGCATGGGCACGGGGGGGGTCCCTCAGTTTCTAAAAAAAAGACATAGCCCCCTCCACAAAGGGGCAGTAAACAACAGCAAAGAAAAACAGACCCAAAAGCATACATCCCCAAACATAAAAATCTTTGAAAGGGTCCCTAAGAACAAAAACACCCCCCACAGAAACCCCTCAGTTTCAAACCCCGGCAAATGGGTTTAGAACAGGTCGCCCCGTCTGTCTCAATACTGGAACACTACGACAAAAGGTCCTAAATGCACTAGAAGACAAAAAAAAGCAGATGTAATATATACGACTTTGCAAAAGCCTTCGACAAGTGTGCCCCTGGCGTAAAAGGCCAAAAAAGCGCGCTAAAAGGGAAAAACAGGAAAAGTTGGTCGATGGATCTATAATTTCCTCATAACGAACACAGAGAGTAGTCGTCAAAAGAGTAAGTCCCAGGGAGCTACGGTGAAAAGCTCTGTTCCACAAGGCCAGAAGTCCCATTTGTTCCCCATTATATCCGCTAGACAAGGTGTCACCCCAACCGTTTTCCTTTGCGTCCCCAAAAAACTTTGCAGACAGTGTTCCCTTCCATTGCAGCATGCAAAAGGCTCCAGGCGGACATCAAAACCCAAATCTTTTTAGTGGGCTGAGAAAAAAATATGAAGTTCAACGTGAAAATTTCAATTATCAGAATGGTAAACATAGGAAATTAAAACTTCATCAAATACAAAACAAAAATTTTGGCCCAAAATAGGCAAACACCAGCAAAGACCTGGGGGTGTTATGTCGGAGGATCTCACCTTCAAGGACCCTAACATTTTATCAATCCCCATTGCTGAAAAATGACAGGATGGATAATGAGAATTCAAAAAATAGGGAGGCCAAGCCCTAGCATCTTCAGGTCACTTGTTCTATCTAGGGTGGAATATTTTGCACTTAACAGCACCTTTTAAGGGAGGTGAAATTGCCGACCTAGAAAATGTACAGAGAACCTTCACGGCGCGGCATAACGGAGATAAAAACACCTCAATTATGGGGCGCTTGAGGTTCCTAAACCGTTTCCCTAAAAATGCAGGCGGGAGAATACATGATTTATATACACCTGGAAAATCCTAGAGGACTTATACCGAACTTGCACACGAAAATCACCCCCAACTACGAAAGCAAAAGACTTGGCAGATGATGCAACACCCCCCCCAAATGAAAAACAAGGGTTCACTGCATTAAGAGACCATACAACAAGGTCAGGGGGCCCGAGACTGTTCACGCCTTCCAGCATACATAAGGGGAAATACCAACAGACCCCTGGAAAATTTTCTTCAAGCTGCACTGGACAGTACTAAAGTCGGTTCTGACCAGCCGGCTGTGGCTCTTTACGTTGGTTTGCGTGCAGCCAGCAGCAACAGCCTGGTTGATCAGACTCTGAATCCACCAGGAGGCCTGGTCACAGCCCGGGCCGCGGGGGCGTTGACCCCGGAACTCTCTCCGGGTAAACTCCAGGTCAACGCCCCCGCGGCCCGGTCTGTGACAAGGCCTTCTGGTGGATCAGAGCCTGATCAACCAAGCTGTTACTGTTGGCTGCACGGAAACCAACATACGAGCCACAGCCCGGCCCAACGTACGAGCCACTGACCTCAGTGGCAACATGCAGACCCTATCAACTTCCTAATAGAAAATATTGACTCCCTTCTGCTACAACACAACTTTCAACATATCATAATTGTTGGTGACCTCAACCAGCACCTTATACAGAGGGACTTTGATGACCTTCTTGCAGTGTTTGACATGAGAAACTTTGTTGATTTCCCTACTCACATCTCTGGCTCCTCCCTTGACCCAGTAGTGAGTGATCTGGCGGAAGGCATAGTCACTTGTCAACCCCTCGGCTATGTTGGATCGTCTGACAACAAGGCTGTTTTTAAATTCAAATTCAAATTCAAAGTTTATTCTCTATAAGGATTACAATGCTGAGTTTACAGAAATTTGGTTATTGTGTGGTTTTTACATGTAGTAAAATAGTGATTACAGAGTTTTCCACTAGAACGCTTAGCATGGCTAGGCATTTCGGGCAGACTTAGTTTTATTCTTAATTGTAAAATATTACAAATTATGAGGTAAGTTGGTATTTGGCTAAGTGACTAAATACTAGTTTGTGAGTTTAGCAATGTAAATTGCTTTTTTTTTGGGCCCACATTTACATAGTTTCAGTATTGGAGTATCACAGGATTCATTATTTTAAGATTGAGTTTAAATTTCTGTTTATGGTCAAATGAGTCAGTGAGTGTAAGTGTGAACCACAGGTGGTATTCGTGTAGTTAGTTGACAGGGGTGTTTTCAGGGAGATAAGATGTTTTCAAAGGGTTAGTTTTGAAGGTGATGAATGTGTCTGCAGTTCTAGAGTTCTCAGGTAGGGTATTCCAGATTTTAGGGCCTTTGACATACATTGAATTTTTGTAAAGTTTAGTCAGATACGGGGAAGGGTCGTAGAGATGTTTGTGTCTGGTGTTATGCCTGTGGGTTCTGTCACAACTATCAAGAAAGTGCTTTAGGTCAAGGTTGATTTTAGATTTTTAAGGGCCCCTGTAGATGTAGATTGCACAGTAGTAAGTGTGGTGTACTGAACAGGGAGTAAGTTTAGGTCTATGAAGATTGGGGGGGAGGGTGTTGGCCAGGGATGGGATTTAGTGATTATTCTTACTGCAGCTTTTTTTTGGGTTTATTATTGGCTTTGGGGTGTGTTGCTGCAGTTGATCCCCAAGCACAAATAGCATAGGTGAGGTATGGATAAATAAGTGAGTGGTATAGTGTGAGAAGGGCATTTTGCGGCACGTAGTATCGTATCTTGGAGAGGATCCCAACCGTTTTGGATACTTTTTTGGTTATATGCTGGATATGGGTGCTGAAATTCAGGTTGTTGTCAAGGTATAAGCCTAGGAATTTGCCCCCATTATTTCTGGTAATTAGAGTGTTGTCAGTCTTAATGTTAATTTGTGCATCTGCTCTGCTACCAAACATAATATTAGGTTTTGTCAGTGTTAAGCGTAAGTTTATTGGCTGTCATCCCAACAGAACGAGGTGAGGAGTCCACACGCACAACCTGGCTATGGGAAAGAGCTAATTGGCCAGCCCTTTGCTCTGAGCTCGCCACCACCGATTGAAATGCTCTTCTCCAAGGGGATGTTCACAACCAAGTGAAAGCCTTCACTGGACACATCCTTAATCTACAACAAGAACACATTCCTCACCGGCAATATGTGACGAAGCCTGCAGATCAGCCTTGGTTTGGCTTTCGTTGTAGAGAGGCTGCTACTGCTAAGTACAAAGCATGGCGAAGGTATAAGAGACATCCTACCACCTATAACAAGAACTTGCACTGGCAAGCCTGTAGGCATATGGGCGACGTTCAAAAGTGGGCCATTGCTAAATGGGAGGTGGACACTAAAAGAAAGCTAGCATCGGTAGGGTAAGCTCCAAAACCTGGTGGTCCCTGGTCAAGGACAGACAAGGTTATCTGCCTGATGAACTCATTCCACCTCTAAATCGAAAGGATGGGACCACCTCTACTAGTAGTCAAGAGAAGGCGGACCTCTTTGCTGAACACTTTGCTACCAAAATGCAAGTTCCTGATCCAGCAAGGGACCCTCCTTGGCTAGCTGCAAGAACTGTGTCAAAACTGTCAGTGGTTTCAACAAAGGGAGGAGGAGGTGCATTTCCTACTTAAATCGCTTGACCAAGAAAGCTGTGGGCCCCGACAAGTTGAGCCCAAGATTGCTGAGAAGATGTGCAGACCAGCTAGCAGCACCTCTTTAACCCCGCATCTTTCAGCACGCCTAGTAAAAGTGTAAATGGTCCTCACTATGGAAAGAGGCAAATGTAGTCCTGTTCACAAAAAGAAGAGCAGAGCAGAAATCAGCAACTACAGACCAGTGTCACTCCTGTCCCAAACATGGTAAGATTCTTGAGACAATAATCTCAAGACAATATGACAGAGTTTTTTGACTACCACTCACTATTTGTGATCGTCAATATGGCTTCAGGAAAGGTTACTCTGCTGCTGATCTGTTGTTAAACCTCTCCACTAAGTGGCACCTGTCACTGGATGAATCCAAAGTCAGCTGTGTGGTAGCACTGGACAATGCTGGCACTTTCGACCGGGTGTGGCACCAGGGCCTCTTATCAAAACTTCAACCACTGGGAATTGCAGGCTCTACGCTATGTCTCCTCAGTGATTACCTTCATGGTAGATCTCTAAGTGTAGTTCTCAATGGAATGGAATCAGCAAGACATCCTATTGGGGCAAGTGTTCCACAAGGAAGCATGCTGGGGCCATTGTTATGGGGAAAGTCTACTTCAACGAAACCCTTTTTCATCTCATCCCAGAATCACATGCATATGCAGACGACTGTACACTGACATTCACTTATCCCAAAAGAAGAAAATGCCAGCTGTCTAAGCTACATCAATCACCAGTTGAGAGCTAGATCAGCTTGGGGGAATAGTTTGGGAAGTAACATTTGCACCTGAGAAAACGCAAATGATGATCGTCTCTAGGCACCATGATGGTAATGCTGGTGCAGTAAATAAGGATGAATAGAAGGGTGTTGGCACCTGGAGAAAAAAGTTGATATCCTTGGGGTGAAAATTTGACTCCAAACTAACCATGAAGAACCATGTTGTAAATTTTGCAAACAAGGCAGCCAGGAAGCTTACAGCACTTCGTCGTATCTCGCATCTGCTTGACAGTAGAGGTTACAAGATTCTGTACGAGGCACAACAAGTACGCTCACACCTTGAGTATGCTCCACTTTCTTGGTTTGCCTGCCCCCCCCCCCTTTCATCTGCGAATGCTTGACAGAGTAGAGAACAGAGCAAGACGTCCCATCTCTCGCCTGGACCCATCCTGGATAGATCTGTCATTTCAGCAGAGCCTTCAGCATAGGAGGGATGTGGGTGGTTTTACTGTTATGCATAAGGCCAATATTGTCAAAGTACCACACTTGGATCCTCTTCGAGGGGCAGCGGGGAAACAAGCTTTTATGCCACAAAGACGGGCAGAAGCAGCAACTTCCTCTGGCTGTACCCTTCTCCAGAACCCCACTCCATCTGAGATCATACATACCCAGGATGACTCGAGTACGGAACACATTCGTACAGCATAATGATGTCAACGAGATAAAGTCAGTTGATCAAATGAAAATGCTGGCCCACAGATGGCTCCAATTTCATCCTGTTCCCTACTTGTATGTCTCATAACAATAAAAATGCTTTCAAATGAGCTGATGTAGGTAACAGTTCTTAGCTTGCCAATAAAGTTAGGAATCCTTAACCTGTTAATAGCTTGTCAATAAAGCTAGGGATCCTTAACCTTGCCAAACCCTGTGTAAAAAAAAAATGAAAAAAAAATAGGATAGCAGATGAACAAGGAGGCTTTAGGAAAGGTAGGGGGTGTGTGGACCAGGTGTTTACAGTGAAACACATAAGTGAACAGTATTTAGATACGGCTAAAGAGGTTTTTGTGGCATTTATGGATTTGGAAAAGGCGTATGACAGGGTGGATAGGGGGGCAATGTTGCAGGTGTATGGTGTAGGAGGTAGGTTACTGAAAGCAGTGAAGAGTTTTTACGAGGATAGTGAGGCTCAAGTTAGAGTATGTAGGAAAGAGGGAAATTATTTCCCAGTAAAAGTAGGCCTTGGACAAGGATGTGTGATGTCACCGTGGTTGTTTAATATATTTATAGATGGGGTTGTAAGAGAAGTAAATGCGAGGGTCTTGGCAAGAGGCGTGGAGTTAAAAGATAAAGAATCACACATAAAGTGGAAGTTGTCACAGTTGCTCTTTGCTGATGACACTGTGCTCTTGGGAGATTCTGAAGAGAAGTTGCAGAGGTTGGTGGATGAATTTGGTAGGGTGTACAAAAGAAGAAAATTAAAAGTGAATACAGGAAAGAGTAAGGTTATGGGGATAACAAAAAGATTAGGTGATGAAAGATTGGATATCAGATTGGAGGGAGAGAGTATGGAGGAGGTGAATGTATTCAGATATTTGGGAGTGGACGTGTCAGCGGATGGGTCTATGAAAGATGAGGTGAATCATAGAATTGATGAGGGGAAAAGGGTGAGCGGTGCACTTAGGAGTCTGTGGAGACAAAGAACTTTGTCCCTGGAGGCAAAGAGGGGAATGTATGAGAGTATAGTTTTACCAACGCTTTTATATGGGTGTGAAGCATGGGTGATGAATGTTGCAGCGAGGAGAAGGCTGGAGGCAGTGGAGATGTCATGTCTGAGGGCAATGTGTGGTGTGAATATAATGCAGAGAATTCGTAGTTTGGAAGTTAGGAGGAGGTGCGGGTTTACCAAAACTGTTGTCCAGAGGGCTAAGGAAGGGTTGTTGAGGTGGTTCGGACATGTAGAGAGAATGGAACGAAACAGAATGACTTCAAGAGTGTATCAGTCTGTAGTGGAAGGAAGGCGGGGTAGGGGTCGGGCTAGGAAAGGTTGGAGGGAGGGGGTAAAGGAGGCTTTGTGTGCGAGGGGCTTGGACTTCCAGCGGGCATGCGTGAGCGTGTTTGATAGGAGTGAATGGAGACAAATGGTTTTTAATACTTGACGTGCTGTTGGAGTGTGAGCAAAGTAACATTTATGAAGGGATTCAGGGAAACCGGCCGGCCGGACTTGAGTCCTGGAGATGGGAAGTACAGTGCCTGCACTCTGAAGGAGGGGTGTTAATGTTGCAGTTTAAAAACTGTAGTGTAAAGCACCCTTCTGGCAAGACAGTGATGGAGTGAATGATGGTGAAAGTTTTTCTTTTTTGGGCCACCCTGCCTTGGTGGGAAACGGCCAGTGTGTTAATAATACAAAAAAGAGACTAATCTAATAAGGGAGTCTAAATAACTGTATTTTGCTAGTAGGTTTCATGAAATAAAACTGAATGTGAAAAAGAATCGGAAAACACTCTTCCAGATCCTGGAGTCGCGATAATTGACCAAACTAGGAATATTGTACTAACTAAACACAATGAGCCTCACATAAGTATAATGGCTGAAACAGCCATTATACTTAACAATTTCTCCTCTACGTTTAGGATCAAGACTAGCCAGCAGAATCCCAAATTCCAATGTCCAAGCGAGTGACAGCCTTACTGATAATGTCCCAAACCCTCTGCATGTAGCTCCATCTAATCCTACTGAGGTCACTTCGATAATAAACTCACTGAAAAAAAAGGTAGGAAACTTAGCTAATTTACCACAACTAATGTACACAAAAGCAGCTCATGTGCTATCACCTACCATTGCAACATTGCTGAACAAATTATTAGACACCAAATCTTTCCCAACACTGTTCAATACAACGAGGGTTTATACCGATGTAAATAACTATAGACCAATAATATGCCATTGTTATCTAAAACCTAAAACCATAAGCTAATATATTCTTTCCTAGTATCCCACAATATACTCAACTAGTCTGGTGTCAAGCCAAGAAAAAGTACAAATGATGCAATTATAAAAAAAAATGGACGTCGTCGTAAGCTTCTCTCTTTTATGTGCAGGTTATTTGTGTATTGTTCCAGTCACGGTATTGTGCCTTTTTGTTATTTAAAAAATGGACTTGATGCAGTTCATGATGATAATAAATATCCACTGGGCCTCTTCATAGACATTAGGAAAGTTTTCGATACAGTAGTCCACAATATGCTGCATCTTAAACTAGAACATTGTAGTATCAGAGGGCATGCTCTTGAACGCTTAAAGTCTTGCCTTTTAACAGTAGACACCAGTATGTCTGCATCAAGAACATAACCTCGTCTACTCAACCTATCAACCTAGCGGTGCCTTAGGGAAGTGTTCTCACTCTTCTGCTATTCCTCATATACATTAATGACCTTCCCAATGTACCTTAATTACTTAAACCTGTTTTGTTTACAGATGACACAACTTTTGCCATCATCCACTCAAATCCGAATTGTCTCAATAACACTGTTAATGAGGAGCTCATAAAAACATTTACTTGGGTGACTACCAATAAACTCATTCTTAATATTGACACGACCTTCTATATGAAGTTTGGGAACAGAACTGCAAATGTTCAACTGACTAATCATTAATGGCTTTCACACTGTAAGACAAAACAAGGAAAAATTCTTAGGTCTTTACCTTGACAGGAATTTAAAATTGTAGACTCACAAACAGAACACGATAAAGGTCTCTAAGATGCATTACTATGTACTGTACCTCAAGCAGCACTATTTACTCCGTTCTGCTCTCACCTGTGATATTTGTGTCTGTGGATCTACTACAGTAAATTACTTAGAACCAATAATAAGTCAACGTAAAGCAGCTGTACGAGCAATTACCCAGCGTAGTGCCAGACAACACACTCCCCCACCATTCAGAAATTTAAACCTACTCAATGTACACAATGTTCACTCATATACTGTGTATATTATATATGCAGAAAAATCAATTCAAATATAAACCCTGCTCTGAAACTTGATAGCAGCAACATAACTCATAGGCATATACAAGACAAAATCTCCTCGAACTGTGTAAAAACTCAATTCGCATTAAAGGCCCTAAAATCCGGAACTATCTGCCAGGAAAGAAAAAAGTTGGTAGAAAATTACGGAAATCGTACACCAACTCCGATCATTTCTGGAGTGGAATCACAGTCAACGGCTTCCACTCCAAAGCAATAAATATTAGTATCAGGAAAAAAAGGCCCCCCTCCTACCTCCAATATGACGATATTCATCTTTGCAAATATACAGGGTCTAAAGCCAACAACGAACAACAAAATATCTTTCATCCGTGGACTGCTTACACTGTCAAACGCAATGTTCGCAGTTTTCACAGAGACCCACATAAAGGATCACATTGACAATGAAATATGGATCCCTGGTTATAACCTATACAGATGCGAAAGAGTGAACAGTCAAGAGGGAGAAGGGGAAATTGGCCTGTACGTTACAGAGTCGCTGATATGCTCGGAACTACTAAATGCCTAAAATTATGTAGTTGAATTTTTGGCAGTAAAGATCGAGAACTAAAACCTGGTCATTGTGGTTGTATACGAGCCTCTGGATGCAACTTCCCAACAATTCCAGGAACAGCTTTTGAAAATAGACCACTGGAAAATCTTCCAGCTTCTGCCTCCTAACATCTTGCTCCTGGGATGATTTCAACCTAAAGCACCTAAAATGGAAGAATGCAGCAAATAATGTTGCATCAAAGATAACCCCAGGAGGCAGCTCAGATGAAAACTCGCACACACACACGAGCTTTAAAATCTCTGCACCAAATTCACCTTAAACCAGCAAATAATAGAGCCTACAAGATTGGAGAATACACTGAACCTCATCTTCACTAACAATGATGATCTGATACGAAATATTACCATATCAAAAACAATATACTTAGATCATAGCATAAAGGTTCAGACATGTATTTGCGGGGCCCCAGACCAATAAAATGTGATCGCTCACGAAGGAGCCTTCACCAAATTCAACAAAAACATAGGGTGGGACCAAGTAAACCAAGTCCTAAATGATATAAACTGGGAAGATAGCCTAAGCAACACGGATCCAAACCTATATATAGAACAAATAAGCTCTGTGGCACTCGAGGTATGCTCAAGGTATATTCCTATAGGAAAAACAAGAGAAGATGTAAACTAGAAAGAGAAAGGTGCTCCCTACACAGGCGAAGGCAAAGAATAACAGAGCGGCTAAAAGAGGCTAATATATCTGCAATACGAAGAGAGGCAGTTTAATATGTTTATTATGCACCCCATACCCATCCTGTGGGCGGTAGTCAAAAGATTAGAGAGGTACATAATTGGTCCAGGGACTGGACTCCAAAGTTTTGATAGCTGAGCAAGTTACAGAGGTAATGAACTCACAATTTACAAAGGTAATGAACTCACAATTTACAAAGGTAATGAACTCCAGGTAGGTCTGGTCACAATCATGACAAGTTACAAAGGTATTTACAGATTACAGAGGTACGTAATGGGTCCAGGGACTGGGTCCCCAAAGTTTTGATAGCTGAACTAGGTACAAAGGTAATGAACTCACAAGTTACGAAGGTAATGAATTCTGTAAGAATGGTTACTTACGTTTATACATGGCTACAATCATGAACAAATTATAGAGTAATGAGCAATTCACACTTCCACACCCGGTCACAACTGTAGTGAGTTATTGGTGCAAATGAAAAGCTAGGGCGCAACTAACACGATAAGAGACAACACAATAAGTCAGTAAGTGGCAGGGGCCCAAGACTGTTCAACTGCCTCCCAGCATACATAAGGGGGATTACCAATAGACCCCTGGCTGTCTTCAAGAAGGCACTGGACAAGCACCTAAAGTCAGTACCTAACCAGCCGGGCTGTGGTTTCGTACGTCGGGTTGTGTGCGGCCGACAGTAACAACCTTGTTGATCAGGCCCTGATTCACCATGAGACCTGGTCACAGACCGGGCCGGTATACTCCAGGTATGCACACTCTGCTAAACTTGTCAATTATATCTTTTTATTGTGATTTTTTTTATGAATTAACCTGTAACTTTTATCTACATATTTTTAATTTCCTACCAATACTGTGTATTGGACCCTTAGAGGAAAAAATAAATATAAAATAAAACTGAGTAAATTTCAAGTATAGTGTAGTCTAAGTTTTGCCCGAGATGCTATGTATAATATAGCCCTTCAGATTATTATATGTCCTGTACACAAATACTGATATTTAGGCGTAGTATTTGTGCTTCTATTGACCAACATTTGTATTAACCGCTACAAACGCTACATCAAATTGTTTTACATAAAAAAAATCAAACAATGTTATAATTATAAACCAAAATCAAAGTGTTAATGTCAAAGATGGCAAACTTTAGCATCTTGTAAACTAAATTAACTATTCGTTCAGTAGTTATAAGTTACTTTTAAAACTGTCAGAAATGCTTTGCATAATCAGGGGCTTGCTGTTAAGTATGTCTGTATCGTTAACTATTAATGAATTAACTGTAAATTGTACTTTATAGACCTAAAGTTTATCATTTATCATGATATAAGGGAGGTTGATCATAGTGATAGTTAGTGGGGGGTTAGTGACCATGGAGGCTATGTTGGTATTGGTTGTTGTTGACTCAGGTGACCTCTGACCACCACAGGGACAGGAGGTTGTTTCTGTATGTGCAGTGAACATATCCCACGTATTAAGGTACATATTTAATATATATTTTTCGTATTGTTTGTGATCAGTGAAAAGTGACGTTCAGTTTTAATGCCCCTAGTGTAGTGGATAGACTTTACACCACACTTTAACTAAAAATGATGGAGGATGTTTATGTTGATATGTTAGTGGAAGCTCTGCTTAGTATTCTAAACAAATATGGAACAATCACAGGCCACCCGAAGATACTTACCATATAGTCCGCCATGCAAGGATTTAGTATACTAGTTATAGCACCATATTTTTAACGTAACATTCTTATTATAGGTGCGATTTTCTGTGGTTAATTTAGACAGGTGTGTATACATGTATAACGTCAAGGAAGGTTCCTTGACGCTGGTGAAGGGCTCTTCATCTAGGGAATTGGATTTATGCTCCAGTTCCCTGAATTAAGCCTAAATACCCTCTACATCCCCCCCACAGGCGCTGCATAATCCTATGGGTTTAGCGCTCCCCCTTGATTATAATAATAATAATAATAATAATAATAATAATAATAATAATAATAAAATAATAATAATATGTATGCGTACTTTTTGTGCATTGCGGGGTCAATACCTAGCTCCTGGTCCGATCTTCACCATGTATATGTGCAGGAACTGCACTTCCCACCTCCATAACACAGCGTGTGTGTGTGTGTGTGTGTGTGTGTATGTACTAACCTAATTGTACTCGCCTTATTGTGGTTGCAGGGGTCGAGGCTCAGCTCCTGGCCCCGCCTCTTCACTGACGGCTACTGGGTCATCCCTCTCCCTGCTCCATGAGCTTTATCAAACCTGTCTCCACTACGTCGCTTGCTAGACTATTCCACTTCCTAACAACTCTGTGGCTCAAGAAATACTTCCTAACATCCCTTTGACTCATCTGAGTCTTCAACTACCAATTGTGGCCTCTTGTTTCTGTGTCCCATCTCTGGAATATCCTGTCTCTGACCACTGTATCTATTCCATGCAGTATTTTGCATGTCGTTATCATGTCTCCCCTGACCCTCCTGTCCTCCAGTGTCGTCAGACCGATTTCCCTCAACCTTTCTTCGTAGGACATTTCCCTGAGCTCCGGTACTAGCCTTGTTGCAAACCTTTGCACTTTCTCTAATTTCTTGACGTGTTTGACCAGGTGTGGGTTCCAAACTGGTGCTACATTCTCCAGTATAGGCCTGACGTACACAGTGTACAGTGTCTTTAACGATTCCTTACTGAGGTATCGGAACACTTTTCTCATGTTTGCCAGGCGCCCATATGCCGCAGCAGATATCTGGTTAATATGTGTTTCTGGAGACGTGCTCGGTATTATACTCACCCCTAGATCTCTCTCCTTGAGTGAGATTTGCAGTCTTTGGCCACCTAGCCTATACTCTATCTGCAGTCTTCTTTGCCCTTCCCAATCTTCATGACTGCATTTGGTGGGGTTAAATTCTAGGAGCCAGTTGCTGGACCACGCGTCCAGCCTGTCCAGGTCTCTTTGTCTGATCCTCATCTGATTTAATTCTCCTCATTAACTTCACATCATCTGCGAACAGGGATACTTCTGAGTCTATTCCTTTGATCATGTCATTCACATATAGCAAGAATAGCACTGGTCCCAGGACTGACCCCTGTGGGACTCCGCTCGTTACAGGCGCCCACTGTGATACATCATCACGTACCATGACTCGCTGTTAACTCACTGTCAGGTATTCTCTGATCCATTGCAGTGCCCTTCCTATTATATGCGCCTGATCCTCCAGCTTCTGCACTTATCTCTTGTGAGGAACTGTGTCGAAACTGTAGTCCAGCAAAATGCAATCAACCCACCCTCTTGTGTCTTATTTGTGTTACTTTGTCATAAAACTACAGAAAGTTTTGTGACACAGGATTTGCCTTCCATGAATCCGTGCTGGTTGTCGTTTATAATCTTGTTCCGTTCCAGGTGTTCCACCACTCTCCTCCTCATAATCTTCTCCATGACTTTGCATACTCTACACGTCAGTGACACTGGTCTGCAGTTTAGTGCCTCGTTTCTGTTTCCTTTCTTAAAAATGGGGAACTACATTTGCCGTCTTCCATACCTCAGGTAGTTGCCCAGTTTCAAGGGATGTGTTGAAGATTGTGGTT
>NC_069402.1:108498678-108528339 GCF_026875155.1 Cherax quadricarinatus
GGCACGGGTGAGTCCCAGGCAATCTTTTTTCCCCTTCAGGGTAGCATAGTGGCTCCATCAGGACGCTTTTGACTTCCGTCAGACCTCTGCACTTGGGGTTCCCGTTGACCTGGGCAATGGGCTGTGGCGAGGCTTCTCTTTATGAAGTCATTGACCTCCTCATGTCTTGCATACTTCCCTTCTGCTGTGTGACACACGAGACCATGAAGTCCGAATTGATCAGCTGTCGCCCTGCCGCAAATACACATATGTTCGGTGAGGATGGGGGCGGCTAGGCGAAGAGCAACACCAATCCGAATGGCCTGTGGGTCTAGCCGAGTGCCCAAGGAGGAATTGGGAACAGTTAACAGGAAATCTCCTGAGTGTGGTGCCTTCACTGCCAGGAGACGAGCTTTGTCCTTTCCTGAGGCGTTGGATATATATATAATATATATATATATATATATATATATATATATATATATATATATATATATAATATAATATATATATATATATATATTACATCCTGTCTGCGAGTGTTTACATAATATATATATATATATATATATATATATATATAGTGTGTGTGTGTGTGTGTGTGTGTGTGTGTGTGTGTGTTGTGTGTGCAAAACACTCGCAGACAGGCGATAATCGCGAAAAAGCAAGGTGATGAGGGTAAAACAAAAAATTAGGTAGTAAAAAACTGGACATTAGAGGGAGTATGGAGGAAGTGAATGTACTTAGTTGTATGGTAGTGGACTTGTCGGCAGAACGGTCTATGAAAGATGAGTGAACCATGGAAGTGTTGAGGGGAAAAAGGTGGGCGGTGCATTGAGGCATCTGCGGAGACAAAGAATGTTATCCATGGTGGCAAAAAGAAAAATGTATAAGAGTATAATGGTACCAACCCTTATAGGATGAGTGTGAAGCAAAGGTTATGAATGTTGCAGCCAGGAGGAGGCTGGAGGCAGCGTAGATGTCGTGTATGAAGGCAATGTGTGGTGTAAATAAGATAACTTGGAGAGTGTATATATCAGTGGTAGAGGGAAGGCAAGGTAGGGGTCGTCCTAGGAAAGGCTAGCGGGACGGGGGTAAAGTATGTTTTATGTGAGAGGAGCTTGGACGACCTGCAGGTATGTGTGAGCGTGTTAGATAGGAGTGGAGGCAAATGGTTTTTGGGACTTGACGAGCTGTTGGAATGTAAGGTAACATCTCGTGAAGGGATTTATGGAAACCGGTTAGTCAGACTTTAGTTCTGGAGGTGGGAAGTACAGTGTCTGCATTCTGAAGGACGGGTGGGAATGGTTTCAGTTTGGAGGGACATCTGAATTGCAGTATCGGTGCGCCTCTGGCAAAACTGACAGAATGAATGATAGTGGAAGGGTCTCTTCTTTTTTTCGGGTCACCCTGTCTTGGTGGGAGACGACCGGTGTGTTAAAAGCAATATATATTCTCGTGTAATAGTAACTCAAGCTCAACGGAAATGGAGTCTTTATTTGTTCAAAGGGAATGAAGTCGTTATTTAAGTTTCCCTCAGGTAATGAACTCATCGAAGAATGATTGACGAAATCCTCATAATTTAGTGGAGTCTCCAGCTCAGGCTGACAGATATCATTACTTTCTGTTTACAACTCATCCTGTGTGATGGACTGTAAAAAGGATATATACCTAGTTATTCTTTCTATTATATGGCTGTCACATAGATTAGTGCAGCCGTACAATGCGGGTGTGAGGGAAGTCACTATAACAACAAAGAGGACGCAGTGTTGTGCAGGTTTAAGTCAGTATAATAACAGAGAGGATGTAATATTGTGCGGGTGTAAGTCAGTATAACAAGAGAGAGGACATACTGTTGTGGATTCTGATGTAGCTAGCTGCGAGACGGAGCACTGAGGTTTTGTCGACCTTCCTGCTGGAGGCGGCGACGAGGGGCACCATACTGGCCAGCTCCGTCACGTAGTGGTTCAACTTGTCCCGTCGAATCTTCTCCGCCAGGTTCCGCATCTCCCGCGACGAACTGGACACCACCAGTAGCATCAGCAGCAGCAACAAAATAACCAAAAAAAAAAAAAAAGGTATTTTAGCATCTGATGGGTATCGCAGTTTGTGTGATATGTGCGTGTGTCCACATGAATACAGTAGTTTACATGTGCACAGAAACAGATATGTACGTGTACACATAAATATCTGTGTGTACAGACACAGATATACACGTGTACACTGAGACTGATATCTACGTGTACATAAGCTTACTCTAGCTTACCCTGGTTTACTCTGACTTTCCCTGGCTTACTGTGGCTTACCCTGGCTTTCCGATCCACCAGTTAAAACAACAATAAATGTTATATGTATGTTTGTGAGACAAACACGGAACTGATACACAAAATGTACACACACACACACACACACACACACACAGAGTGGGCCAAGAGCTATGAATCGACCCCTGCAACCACAAATAGGTGAGTACACACACTCATGGAGCAGGGAGAGAGAGAACCTAGTAGCGTTCAGTGAAGGGGCGGGGCCAGGAGCTGAGTCTCGACCCCTGCAACCTCAATTAGGTGAGTACAATTAGGTGAGTACACACACACACACACACACACACACACACACACAACATCTCACTGTTTGTTGATGACGTAAAACTATTAAGAAGAATACAAACTGAAGAGAGAGAGACAGGTACACCTGGACAAACTACAGGAATGGTCAAACAACTAGTTACTGGAGTTTAACCCTAGCAAGTGCAAGGTCATGACGACTGGGGGCTGGGGAAAGAGAGGCGACCAGAGACGGAATACAGTCTGAGAGGCGAGGAACTACAGATATTTCTTAAGGAGAAAGATCACAGTGAGCATCACACCCAATGTATCGCCAGAGTTGTGCATAAATCAAACAGCATTTGTAGCATATGCGAAGGTAACGATATCAGAAATCTCAATGAAGAGCCTTTAAGAGTTTTACGAACACTAGCAGCGCTGTATGACCCTTGTGGGCTTAGCACTTAAGTTTTGATTGTACTATAATAATAATAATAATAATATAATAATAATAATAATAATAATAATAATAACACAAACTCTAGAAAAGATCCAAAGGTTTGGAACAAGATTAGTCCCCGAACTGAGGAACTGAGTTATGAAGAGAGACTGAAGGAACTGTACCTGACGACTTTAGAAGAAACGGATTAGAGAAGACATGATTAAGACATAAAAGATACTCAAGCAGCCTTGACGGAGCAGATAGTGATAGGTTTTCTGAAGAGAGACCCATAGGGGTGAGAGGTCATAGACGAAAACGAAAGACAAAGATGAACCACAGGGATTTTAGAAAATACTTTTTCAGTCTCAGGGTGATAAATAAATGGTATGAGCTAGATAACGAAGTAGAAGAGGCAAATTCAGTACAGTTTCAAGAGTAGGTATGATTGGGCCCATGAGGAGAGGCACCAGTAATGCCGGCGACTGTCGTTTCAGAGGTGGGGCCAGGAACTAAGATTCGACCCCAGCAACTACGCACATTTCAGTGAGTGCACACACACACACACAACGTCAACCTGCTTCTGGCGTTATTACATACGTCACATTTTAAATTAATCTAAGTAACATTACCTGAAAGATTAAATGTATATTTTTGTCTACATTTTAAGTATAAATAAATATATATAAATAAGTATATATATATAAAGACTTTGAACTTGTTCTATTTTGTTTATAATTCACTAGAACCTCTTGATTATTCATCGCATTAAAACATATTCTTTTTTTGACATTATATAACAAATTTATACTATCAATAACAAGTTGCAACTGCCGTAATTAATTCACATTCCGCGATCATGTCTATAAATGTTCCTGTCACTAGCGGGGTTTTGGAGCAAATTTAATAAAAGGGGGAAATCCCCCAAATTTAGCGGAAGTGATGCGGGTTTTCTTAGTCAAGCATCGTACGGGAAAGGGGGCACCCTTTCCCAGAGAAGAAGCCTCCTACCCTTTGCCTACCCCTAGCCTAGCCTAGCCTAGCCTACCCTAGCCTAGCCAAGCCTACCCAAACCCTAGCCTGCCTGACAAAGCACAAACCCCCCACCGAGTGGGGTTTTGCCCAGCCCTCAGACGTTTTTTACACTTTGAGTAATGAAAAAAAACCTGTCATAAATTAAAGTTTTTTCTTTACACAGATCATTTTAAACGCTAAGAACGTTGTCCTACCTTAGTTTTTTTCCCAATTTCGCCCTATCAAAGGTATACTACCACCCCCCCCGGGATCATCCAGAACAGTCACAAACCAAGGTAGCTATTTGCTGTGATGAACAGGGAAACAGTTTGTAAGGAAAGTGCCCAACGTTTCCACCCTTCGGGGATCGAACACGGACCTCGGTGGCGAACAAGTGCGTACCAACCAAGCCACTATTACAGTTATAAATAAAAAGTAAAGTGGATAGACTCTAATAAATTAAACTGCATGGCATAGCTATTTTTGTACAATAACTGTCCCAAAAACCCCAAGATAGAAACCCGTCATCCCATACCACGGGGGGGGATTAAACCCGCGATCAAGAGTCTAAAAACCCAGACCGCCTTAGCCACGGGCCCAGCTACCACAAAAGATTCGCCCAAAGGGTAAAATTCTCACCAAAGGGAATTTTACATGGGCCCCACTTGCCACAAATGAAATTTTTTACAGACGAATCCCAGCTGCGTGGCCGTGACGAACTCTAGCTCAAGTCCCCTCACTGCCGTAAACATTTTTTGTTTGCTCTGTCAACGATTCGGAGTCATACAACACAGTGTTACGCACGAAAAATACCAACTGTTGGTGATTCGAAGGAAAAAAAAAGCTCTTAAAACCCTGCGGTGTCTAAACTCTCTCTGGGTATTTTACATTACGAAATGCAGGTAGACTACAGACTCACAGGACAGCCTCCCGGAGCCTAACAACGTAGATAATCTGGGTTATACATACGCACATTCTTAAATTAATCTAAGAACATTACCTGAAAGATTAAATGTGATATTTTATGACTACATTCTTAAGTATAAATAATATATATAATAATGTATATATATATCAAGACTTTGCACTATGTTCGCGAGTGTGTGGGTTATTTCACTAGTGACCTCTTGTTGTCATCGCATAAACATATTTGCTTTCTAAGACATTTATAACAAATTTCTGACATCAATAACAAGTTTGCCAACTGCCTAATTACACTATCAGCGATCATGTCTGTAAAATGTTCGGTGTCACTAGTCAGGGGTGTGAGCAAATTAGATGAAGAGGGAATATCCCCAATATTATGCCGGTAAGTGATGCTGGTTCTGATGTCAAGGCATCGTACGGGAAGATGATGTGGCAGAGCCTTCCAGAGAAGTGAGCCTCGTAGCCTTGCTAGGCTAGCCTACTGACCTGTGGCCTATGCTGCCTAGCCTTAACCAAGTAGGCCAAGCTAGCCTAGCCTAGACAAGCATCAAACTCCGCCACCGAGTGTTGGTGGCCCAGTCTCAGACGGTTTAGACTTCTGAGTAATGGAAAGTAGTCCTGTGCAATAACATTAAGAGTTTTTGCTTTCAGCAGATCAGTTTTAACGGCTTAAGAAGCAGTGTTGTCCTACCTTAGTTATTTGCAGTAGTTCAGGTCGTATTAAGGTATACTACACCCCCAGGATACGGATCCAGAACAGTCTTAGTAACACTAAGGTAGCTACTTGCTGCTAGATGACAGGGACAGCAGATGTGTAGTGAAACGTGGCCCAACGTTATCCGTTCAGGGAGTCGAATCAGGACGCTCGTGGTGTGGCAACTAAGTGCGTACCAACCAGCCACTATGTGCAGGTTTAGATAAAAAGTAAGACTGTGATAGATCTTAATAAATTAAACTGCATGGCATAGGCTATTTTGTACAATAACTGTGCAGAACCAAGATGTTCAGACACAGTCAGTACCATACCCGGGGCGGATGTGAACCCGCGATCGAGTCCAAAACTCCAGACCGTCGCGTTAGCCATGTACCAGCTAGCCACAATAAGATTCGTGCAATAGGTTGAGTAGTTTTACACATGGAAGTTTGCATAGGCACCACTGTGTGACACAAATGCAAGTTTGTTGCAGACGAATGTCCAGCTAGCGTTGGCGTGAGACTCTAGCTCAAGTCCCTCATGCGTCGAAGGCATGTTTGTGTTTAAATCGTGTCATTACGATTTCGTTGATCATAGCAATCCAGTGTGGTACTGAGGAGAAGAAATACCAACTGTTGGTGAGTGTTGGTGGAAAAAAAAAGAGCTCTCAACACGCGTTGTCTTAATGGCAGTATTCCGGTATTGATGTACCATGTGCGTTGAATGGCAGGTAATGATTAGAGGCCAGGACGTGCCTCCCCTAGGAGCCTACAATCGTAGATAATGCTAAGGAAGCGTGTTGGGGCTGATTCAAAAAGTTTCAACTTCCAATGACCCAGATCTCTTAGTTTTCATGTGGCAATAATGTTAGGTCCTAAATGACCCGGGGGGGTCGCCGCACGGGTGGTGCATCGTATCCGTGGGGTCACGCCACGGAGTTATGCTTTCTCGAGTCAAGTTTTAATTATCTGGCATCAAAAGTGTTACCAGACAGCTTTAGGCAGCCTAGTGGCAGGTAGTGTTGGTGGAGTATGTTGGTGGCAGGTAGTGTTGGTGGTAGTTGATGGTGGCAGGTAGTGTTGGTGGTAGTTGATGGTGGCAGTAGTGTTGGTGGCAGTTGATGGTGGCAGGTAGTGTTGGTGGTAGTTGATGGTGGCAGGTAGTGTTGGTGGTAGTTGATGGTGGCAGGTAGTGTTGGTGGTAGTTGATGGTGGCAGGTAGTGTTGGTGGTAGTTGATGGTGGCAGGTAGTGTTGGTGGTAGTTGATGGTGGCAGGTAGTGTTGGTGGTAGTTGATGGTGGCAGGTAGTGTTGTGGTAGTTGATGGTGGCAGGTAGTGTTGGTGGTAGTTGATGGTGGCAGGTAGTGTTGGTGGAGTTGATGGTGGCAGGTAGTGTTGGTGGTAGTTGATGGTGGCAGGTAGTGTTGGTGGTAGTTGATGGTGGCAGGTAGTGTTGGTGGTAGTTGATGGTGGCAGGTAGTGTGGTGGTAGTTGATGGTGGCAGGTAGTGTTGGTGGTAGTTGATGGTGGCAGTAGTGTTGGTGGAGTTGATGGTGGCAGGTAGTGTTGGTGGAGTTGAGGTGGCAGGTAGTGATTGTGTGGCAGGTAGTGTTGGTGGTAGTTGATGGTGGCAGGTAGGTTGGTGGCTAGTTGATGGTGGCAGGTAGTGTTGGTGGTAGTTGATGGTGGCAGGTAGTGTTGGTGGTTAGTGGGATGGTGGCAGGTAGTGTTGGTGGTAGTTGATGGTGGCAGGTAGTGTTGGTGGTAGTTGATGGTGGCAGGTAGTGTTGGTGGTAGTTGATGGTGGCAGGTAGTGTTGGTGGTAGTTGATGGTGGCAGGTATGTGTTGGTGGTAGTTGATGGTGGCAGGTAGTGTTGGTGGTAGTTGATGGTGGCAGGTAGTGTTGGTGGTAGTTGATGGTGGCAGGTAGTGTTGGTGGTAGTTGATGGTGGCAGGTAGTCGTTGGTGGCAGTTGATGGTGGCAGGTAGTGTTTGGTGGTAGTTGATGGTGGCAGGTAGTGTTGGTGGTAGTTGATGGTGGCAGGTAGTGTTGGTGGTAGTTGATGGTGGCAGGTAGTGTTGGTGTAGTTGATGGTGGCAGGTAGTGTTGGTGGTAGTTGATGGTGGCAGGTAGTGTTGGTGGTAGTTAATGGTGGCAGGTAGTGTTGGTGGCAGTTGATGGTGGCAGGTAGTGTTGGTGGTAGTTGATGGTGGCAGGTAGTGTTGGTGGTAGTTAGATGGTGGCAGTAGTGTTGGTGGTAGTTGATGGTGGCAGGTAGTGTTGGTGGTAGTTATGGTGGCAGGTAGTGTTGGTGGTCAGTTGATGGTGGCAGGTAGTGTTGGTGGTAGTTGATGGTGGCAGGTAGTGTTGGTGGTAGTTGATGGTGGCAAGTAATGGTGGTAGTTGATGGTGGCAGGTGATGGTAGCAGGTAATGGTGGCACTTGATGGTGGCAGTAATAGTGGTAGTTGATGGTGGCAGATAATGGTGGTAGTTGATGGTGGCAGGTAATGGTGGTATTGATGGTGGCAGGTAATGGTGGTACTTGACAGTGGCAGGTAATGGTAGGTAGTTGACGGTGGCAGGTAATAGTGGTAAGTTGAGTGGTGGCAGGTAATGGTGGTAGTTGATGGTGGCAGGTAATGGTGGTAGTTGATGGTGGCAGGTAATGGTGGTAGTTGATGGTGGCAGGTAATGGTGGTAGTTGATGGTGGCAGGTAATGGTGGTAGTTGAGATTAAGACACACGTGCAACATCTGGGTATCTTTATTGTAAACGTTTCGCCATCCAGTGGCTTTATCAATACAAATTCCTAGGACATAACTTGAAGACAGTAGAACTATGTACAGAAGATGAGGTAATCAGTCCCTCAACCTAGGAGTAGGTGCGAAGAGCACCATAGTCGCAGAGATTCTGAAGCAGAAGAAAGGATCCTGGCGCTTATATAGTAACATCAGGTGTAGCAGATGAGGGCATATTCACTGGTAGGCGGGATTCCCCAGTGGAAGTAGATCCTTCCCAAAGAGATGGGTTCGTTGTAGTAGTAGTTGTAGATGTTGCACATGTGTCTTAATCTCATCTTGTCGGTATTATATACCATTCGTACACAATGGTGGTAGTTGATGGTGGAAGGTAATGGTGGTACTTGGTGGTGGCGGCAGGTAATGGTGGTAGTTGATGGTGGAAGGTAATGGTGGTACTTGACGGTGGCAGGTAATAGTGGTAGCTGATGGTGGCAGGTAATGATAGTACTTGATGGTGGCAGGTAATAGTGGTAGTTGATGGTGGCAGGTAATGGTGGTACTTGACGGTGGCAGGTAATAGTGGTAGTTGGTGGCAGGTAATGGTAGTACTTGATGGTGGCAGGTAATAGTGGTAGTTGATGGTGGTAGGTAATGGTAGTACTTGATGGTGGCAGGTAATAGTGGTAGTTGATGGTGGCAGGTAATGGTGGTAGTTGATGGTGGCAGGTAATGGTGGTACTTGACGGTGGCAGGTAATAGTGGTAGCTGATGGTGGCAGGTAATGGTGGTAGTTGATGGTGGAAGGTAATGGTGGTACTTGACGGTGGCAGGTAATAGTGGTAGCTGATGGGGTGGCCAGGAGGTAATAGTGGTAGTTGATGGTGGCAGGTAATGGTGGTACTTGATGGTGGCAGGTAATAGTGGTAGTTGATGGTGGCAGGTAATGGTAGTACTTGATGGTGGCAGGTAATAGTGGTAGTTGATGGTGGTAGGTAATGGTAGTACTTGATGGTGGCAGGTAATAATGGTAGTTGATTGTGGCAGGTAATGGTGGTAGTTGATGGTGGCAGGTAATGGTGGTACTGATGGGTGGCAAGTAATGGGGTAGTTGATAGTGGCAGGTAATGGTGGTGCTGAGTGGCGACGGGTAATGGTGGTAGTTGATAGTGGCAGGTAATGGTGGTTCTTGGTGGCGACGGCAGAGAATGGTGGTAGTTGATGGTGGCAGGTAATGGTGGTACTTGGTGGTGGCGGCAGGTAATGGTGGTAGTTGGTGGTGGCAGGTAATGGTGGTACTTGACGGTGGCAGGTAATAGTGGTAGTTGATGGTGGCAGGTAATGGTAGTACTTGACGGTGGCAGGTAATAGTGGTAGTTGATGGTGGCAGGTAATGGTAGTACTTGACGGTGCAGGTAATAGTGGTAGCTGATGGTGGCAGGTAATAGTGGTAGTTGAGGTGGCAGGTAATGGTGGTATTGATGGTGGCAGGTAATAGTGTAGTTGATGGGTGGCAGGTAATGGGTACTTGATGGTGGCAGGTAATGTAGTAGTTGATGGTGGAAGGTAATAGTGTAGTATTGATGTGGCAGGTAATAATGGTAGTATTGATGGTGGCAGGTAATGGTGGTAGTTGATGGTGGCGGTAATGGTGGTAGGTTGTGTGGCAGTAAAGGTTAGTTGATGTGGCAGGTAATGGTGGTAGCTGTGGTGGCAGGTAAGTAGATTGGTATTGTAGTGGCAGGTAGATGGTGGATTCTTGGGGCGACGGCAGAAAATAGTGGTTGGTAGTTGTGGTGGACAGGTAATGAGTGGTACTATGGTGGTGCAGTCAGGTCTAATGTGAGTACATGGTGTGGCAGTAATGGGTACTTGACAGTGTCAGGTAATAGTGGTAGTTATGCGTGGCAGTAATGGTAGACTTGATGGTGCAGGTAATACAGTGGTAGTTGATGGCTGGCAGGTCATGGTGCTACTGACGGTGTGCAGGTATAGTGCGTAAGTGATGTGGTGCAGGTAATGGTAGTCACTTGCTACAGTGTGCAGGTAATAGTGGTAGTTGCATGGTAGGCAGGTAATGAGTGCTACTTGACGCTGGCAGTGTACTAGTGGTAAGTTATGGTGGCAGGTCATGGTAGTGACTTGCGCTGCAGGTAATGTGGTAGTTCGATGTGGCATGGTAATGTACTGACTGTGGAAGGTAATAGTGGTAGTTGATGGTGCAGGTAATGTGGTAGTTGATGGTGGCAGGTAATGGTGGTAGTTGATGTGGCTGGTCAGAGTGGTGTTGATTGTGCAGATGAAAGGTTGGCTGATAACAGCTGGTTTGGTGTGGCAGTTATGTCAGATCCTGTATATGGTGGCAGTGGCGGTGGCAACGGCAGGCGGCACAGCTGCCAGAGGCAACATAGCAAGAGCAATGAGTAAAGTTGTCTACATGAAGATGTAATTCGATGGCCCGCTGCCATCCACTGTGCATACAGTAAATATATATACACATGTGGTCAGTTCGCTGCCTACAGTCACTGCTCCCACAGTGTCACTGCTGCCTGCAGTGTCCACGCTGCCTACAGTGTCACTGCTGCCTGCAGTGTCACTGCTGCCTACAGTGTCACTGCTGCCTACAGTGTCACTGCTGCCTGCAGTGTCACTGCTGCCTACAGTGTCACTGCTGCCTGCAGTGTCACTGCTGCCTACAGTGTCACTGCTGCCTGCAGTGCCACTGCTGCCTACAGTGCCACAGCTGCCTACAGTGCCACTGCTGCCCACAGTCCCACTACCGCCTACAGTGTCACTGCTGCCTACAGTGTCACTGCTTCCTACAGTGACACTGCTGCTCAGAGTGCCACTGCTGCCTACAGTCCCACTGCTGCCTACAGTGTCAGTGTCACTGCTGCCTACAGTGCCACTGCTGCCTAGTGTCACTGCTAACTACAGTGCCATTGCTGCCTACAGTGCCACTGTCTACAGTGTCACTGCTTCCTACAGTGACACTGCTGCCTACAGTGTCACTGCTGCCTACAATCCCACTGCTGCATACAGTGTTACTACTGCCTACAGTGTCACTGCTACCTACAGTGTCACTGCTGCCTACAGTGCCATTGCTGCCTACAGTGTCACTGCTGCTTACAGTGTCATTGCTACCTACAGTGTCACTGCTGCCTACAGTGTCACTACTGCCTACAGTGTAACTGCTGCTTACAGTGTCATTGCTGCCTACAGTGTCACTGCTGCCTACAGTGTCACTGCTGCCTACAGTGCCATTGCTGCCTACAGTGTAACTGCTGCCTACAATGTCACTGCTGCCTACAGTGCCACTGCTGCCTACAGTGTCACTGCTGCCTACAATGTCTCTATTGCGCCTACAGTGTTACTACTGCCTACATGTCATTGGCTCCCCCAGCGTCACTGCTGCCACAGGTGTCACTGCTGCCTACAGTGCCACTGCTGCCTACAGTGCCACCTGTGACACAGTAGTATTCCATCAAGTACAGGTAGGATAGAGAGGAACGGCAGGGAATGAATAGAAGAGAAATGGAGGATCAATAGAAGAGAACTCGGAGATAAATAGACGAATGGGAAGGCAGGAATAGAATGGGATGAGCAAGAGCGGATGAATCGCCGTGGATTAATAGAAGGGTAAGGAATAGGAAGGGATGACTAGTGGGGGAGTCAGGTATGCCAGTCAAAGAAACGCTGAAAGAATTTGCAGCACAGGCATGAAGCTTGGCGCTTATATACTGGTGTCAGGTGAGTGTATAAGCAACAAGCTTCATGCCTGTACTGCAGAGTTTTCAAGGCTACGGTACTCTTCACCAGCTTCAAGGCTGAGGGACTGATTACCTCGTCTTTTGTATATAGTTATACAGTCTTCCCATTTTGAGGGACTGATTACTTCGTCTTTTGCATATCTGCAGTCTTCATATTATGTCCTTGAATTTATACTGATACAGCCATTGGATGGAGAAACGTCGTCTTCAAATAACGATACCCAGATGTTGCACATGTGTCTAATTCTTCATCTTGTCGGTATTGTATACCATTAATGTACAACACCGAGAATAACAATACAATTACACAACTCGTATAACAGAAGCGACAGGTACACGATCAGGTACATGATACAGCTGTATACATCATTAGTAAGGCCTCTCCTAGATTATGCAGTTCAGTTCTGTCTCCATATTACAGAATGGACATAAATTCGTTAGAAAACATTCAGCGTAGGATGACTAAATTAATACATAGCATTAGAAATCTTCCTTATGAAGAAAGATTGAAGACTCTTAAGTTACATTCACTTGTTAGACGAAGAATGAGGGGTAACCTGATCGAAGTGTATAAGTGGAAGATAGGTATTAATAAAGGGGATATTAATAAGGTCTTCAGGATATCTCTCCAAGAGAGAACCCGCAGTAATGGACTCAAATTAGACAAATTTAGATTTAGAAAGGATATAGGAAAGTATTGATTTGGAAATAGGGTAGTTGATGAGTGGAACAGTCTACCTAGTTGGGTTATTGTTGCTAAAACCTTGGGTAGTTTCAAATTTAGGTTGGATAAATACATGAGTGAGAGGGGTTGGATTTGAGTGGGACTTGCATATGAGTGAATAGAGTTATCAGAACTTATTTCTTGGGTGGCATTGAAAATTGAGTTGGGCAAATAATTTGTTAGAATTGAAAACTTATGCAACAAATTTCCCAATTTTCAACTTGCGGTTTTTCCCCAAAACCCTTCTCACAAAAATGATTTTAGGGGAGGATTGTAAAAAGGACCTGCCCATATGGGGGCCCAAAGGCCTGCTGCGTGTTCCTCCTTCAAAAGTTCTTATGTAAACCCCCAGAAAGCATTAAAAGACCTTGATAAAGAATCCCCAGAACCTAAATTCAATAAACGGGGTGTAAGTGAAAAACAGACAGATTTTAACTGGGGGATTTGGGAAACCCTTGGTCCTAAAAATTGTAAATTTTAAAAGGACACAAGTGCAACTAATGGACATTTTTATTGTGGCAAAAAGTTTCGCTCCCCAGGGGCTTTATCAAGTATTTTTCTATTTCGGTAATTCTACCAACTTTTTTTACAACCCAAAAATTTTTTTTTTTGCCGTCACGAAAAACAGACTAGGGGTTAAAGGCATGGAAAAAATATTTAAGAAAAAGGGTGACAAGAACAGTGAACTAAATTAGGAATACTTTAAAAATACATAGAACGGAAAGACAATTTTTAAACGACATACAATAAGGTCAAAAACATAGCCGTATTTCGTTTTAACCTCAAAGACGAAAAAAAAAAGCAAGCAAGGGGTATATTAAAATGAGGAAGGACGAGGTTGGGTGAAAAAACAAAGCAAAAAGGGGAATATGCGAAGAATTAAACTTTTTTGCAAAAAAATTCAAAAGGATGTACAAAAGGGAAAGAAAGCAAAAACGGGAATGAATTAAAAAAAAGTTCAAAAAAATTTAAAAAAAAGATTTCGAAAAATCTAACTAACAAAGTATTAAGACAGACTTTTATGGCTGGATATACAATAAAGATATACAATAAGTTGAAGGTAATAGTCACCTGACAAGGCACGGTGCGAAACTGCGCAAATGGCACTCAAAGATACAAGGATAGGAAAATGACAAGAATCACAAAATTATAGGACAGTTATACTGATTAGCACATGCTCCAGGTGGTAACAAATATATATGAGAGTGATTAGTTTCGAAGTATATGAAAGAAATGGATAAAACAAGAGACAGCCCGCACTGCGGTTTTACACAATGACAATTCCTTTTCTTCAAGAATCTCTAAGACACGCTGTATGAAAGAATTTAAAGTGGCAATAAAGGCGGATTCTGAGAAAATTAAGACTATAATATCCTCGACTGTAAACAAGCACTTGACAATGGTACAACAAACACAGATTTCGATACTAACTGGAACATCCCAAGCAGTGGTGCGTACTCCAAGTGGAATCAACAGCAATACTTATTGAACAAGAAGACTGAGGGAGTAATGTAAGACAGTGTCGGAATGGTAAGGGTGACTCGTGATTCCTCAAGGATTAACTGCTTGGACTCAGTGCTATTTTCTCATCCACGTCAAATGACTGCTAAAGAAACCAAATCTTATTATCACTGTGCAGCTATGAATAAATTGAGATAACAATCGGAGAGACAGGACGAGCTTCCTCCAGACGTGAACAGGATTGACTAACATGGACTGAAAAGTAGCTGCTCGAATTTAATCCTGACAATAAACAGTAATGACCATAGAATGAGGAACGCGATAAGACTAGAACACGAGCAACAACATAGCATGAGAGATGCTGCAGACAACGTATAAAGGAGAACAGATCCGGGAGTAAGAGCAATTCTGAAGCATCTTACCAGCAATAGATATAACTCGTTTTACATTAGCGGCGACAGTAAGGAATTCTACAACACCTGAAACAATTGCACGCACTGAAACTCGAGAAGATGCACACTTTCAACATTACTAGCCAGCAACTAAAGCTGCATACGAGAGAATCAAGGAAATTAAACACTTAAAGAGAGGTTAGACCAAGGTAAGACATGATCACGACGTTCAAAATGCCCAGGGAATAAGAATGAAAAGGGACAGGCTCTTTGAGATGGCGAGGAGAGGAGCAGTTAAGAGACGATGATGAGGCAATAGGGACGTTAGAAATTAGTATTTAAATTCTTTAGCGAATAATTATCATGAATGGCGAGAGGCATTAGACTGAAGGAAACGCTGGAGGAAAACGATTTACAACTACAGCGTCACGACTATATATGATGAGGGCCCTGGAGACCAGTAATAGGGAAAATCGCGATATAAAATAAAGAAGGACGGGTCAGGAGCTAAGGATCAACCCATGACAAACACAACTGGGTAGTGCACGCCTTAGTTCGACGAATTGTTGAGGTCAGGTCATGGAGAGGAGAGAGAGAGGGAGAGAGAGAGAGAGAAAGAGAGAAGAGAGAGAGAGAGACAGAGAGAGAGAAGAGAGAGGAGAGAGAGAAGAAGAGAGAGAGCGAGCGAGAGAGAGAGAGAGGAGAGCAGGAGCACTTGTCGACAGACAGTTTTCATGGCCTGCTGTCGTAACTCCACCTTTGTTTGTGCTCACCTAGTTGTGGGTTGCAGGGGTCGAGACATAAGCTCCTGGCCACCGCCTCTTCATACTGATCGATCGCGCCGCGCGTGTCAATGTGGTGTGCGTGTGGTGTGTGTTGGTGTGTAGTGTGATGTGTAGTGTGTGTGTGTTGCTGTGTGTGTTGTGTGTGTTTAATGCCTTCCAGCACACCTGTACAATTTATTTCCCGTGCATGGTAGTCGAGATGACAGGAAAGAGTAGAGGCGCAGGGTTGACAGAGAGAAGGCGCAGGAGGGCAAACGGTTGAGGCAAACGGCAGAAGCGAGGGGCAAAAGGTGTGCAATGATGCTAAGGCAGGGCCACAGAATGTGGCAGACGGCATGGAGGGGCAGAGCTGGCAGACGGCAGGGAGGGCAGAGGTGGCTAGACGGCAGGGAGGGCAAGGTGGCAGACCTGCAGGCAGGGCAGAGTGACAAGGTGACAGAAAACATTAAACATCTTGTAGGTATTGCGCACAAGACTGAAAATCAGCGGTGCGTAACGAACGGGATGGAAGGTAGTTTGTGTAGTCTCCAGACTGGGAAGCTAACACTGCCATACCACCGCCTTCGAATACAGGAAATCCGAAACAAATTTTATGCTCTCAAAAATAGAAACTAGAAACCAAAGCGAAACTTCAGTCCACAACTTAAATCATACCACCGCCTGTCACGTCGGTCTGGGGGGCGCCCTGTAACTAAGGTGCCATAATCCCTAAACATCGGTGTGGTGTGTGTATGTGGTGTGTGTGTGTGGTGTGTGGGTGTAGTGTGTGTGTGTTGGTGTGGTGTGTGTGTGTGTGTGTGTGTGTGTGTTGATGGTATATATCATATATATATATATATATATATAGATATATATTATATACATATAATATATATATATATATATATACATACATATTATGATTCCAATAGTGTACAGCTGCCATGCACCAGGGCTTATTCCCTAAATCAACGATGTCGATCTTAGAATGCATAGCCTAGCTAACCCCCGCAGGCGAGGATTTGCTAGGCGAGTGGGTTCAAGGCGTCTTATTGAGATAAATTTAAAACGGACACGGGATGTTTTTTAAGTTCTTATGTGGGTTTATGTTACGGCTGGTATAGGTAAGTTTATTTATGAATATTCGGTGTTGTGCCCTCCCTTCCTAAGATACGGGCATCTTTCAAGGCCAGTAAGATGATGATATCTGCGTATGCTAAATTACCGGTAAAACAATTGTAAGAATAGCACAGGGAACTGTTGGCAATGAAACTCGGCGAGACTTTGCCTATTCCGGTGTGCATTCCAAATCAAGCCCCTAGCCCTGACATGTTACTATGTACATTGAACCGAGCGCACTAGACATTGTTACTATGTTACATGAACCTACACCTGACCATATTTCTATGTAATATGAACTTAGTACATACCTGTCCATGTACCGATGGACGGTGATCCAGTACCTGGAGCATGATACGATAGACTAATCTATACCTGTCATGTACGATGACGTAAGCCTAGTCCTGTCCACTGTACGAATGGTCGTGAAACTAGTACCTATCAGGTTACGATGGACGTAACCTAGTACCCTGTCATGTTACGAATGGACGCAACCCTAGTACCTGTTATGTATACGATAGGACGTAAACCTAATTACCTGTCATGTTACGATGGGCGAAACCTAGTACTGTCATGTTACCAATGGAACGGGTGAATCTAGTACCTGTCCATGTTAGCTAATGGACGATGGAACCAGTACCTGTCAGGTTTCGATGGACGAAACCTAGTACTGTCATGTTTACCATCGACGTGAAACCTAGTTACCGTGTCATGTAGCGATTAGGAAAACAAACCTATACTAGTCATGTTACCCAGGATCGTGAACCTAATACCTGTCATGAACTATGGACGTGACCTTAGCAGCCTACCATTGTTTCCTGTGAGCGGCAATAGCCTATTAACGTTGTAACAATCCAACACACGTAACAGGACAAGACACGGGGGCAGTAAAGCACGTAGACAATAAAACCACGTGTGGAAAAAGACACTTATGTACTAATGTTCACGGCTTGCTTCTTCACTAGGACTGGAAAAAAGCAACTCGTGGCTGAAAACGTTTCCTCTATTAATGGTCCCTAGACACAACTGTACATAAGTGCTTTCTCCATATTTTGAGGCGGTATCACCATACCATTTTTCAAACAGGACATGAGTCAGGCAAGCACGTAAACACAAAGACCATGATGACATACGACAATGTAGACAGGGCAAGTGCACGTAGACGGGGAAGGCTAAACTAATAAAAGCTCTCCATCACTGAGCGAAAGTTTGCCTGTTGAGCTGAGGTTAGGAATAACCGTTCTTAACCTATAAAACTGAGCCACACAGATAACAACTCTTAATTCGTGTACAATCAGCTGAGGTCGAATAACAGTACGTAATATGTAAATTAGCTGAAGCAGATAATAACTCTTATCCTATTTAATTGAAAATTAGGCATTACAGACTTCATAAGCCCCTAAATAGCCGCGATGTGATAACCCATTCAGAGCCACTCTGTATAATGAGCCAAGGTAGGGTACAGCTCTTAGCATGTTATGTGAGGCAGTAGATAGAATAATAATTTTAGCCTGTAAAATAAGAAAAGGTAAGGACAAAAGCGGCTGTAGCTTGTAAAGTGTACAGTCAGATAACGCGACAGCCTATAAAATGAGCAGTCAGATAATAGCTCTTAGCCTGTAAATAAAATCCAGAAGTGTAGAACAAGAAGTCTTAGCCTGTAAATACGAAGAGGGGAACAACAGCTCTTGACACCGTAAAAGAGCCGAGTTTGTGACAAACAACACCTCTTAGCCTGCAAACAGAAGTGGAACAACAGCTCTTAGCCACAAACAGAAGTGGAATGACACTCTTAGCCTGCAAACTGAAGTGGAACAACAGCTCGTACGCGTGTAATACAGAAATAGGCGGAGCAACAGTTCTTAGCTTGTTAAATAGAAAAAGTGGAGACAACAGCTCCTTACTTGTAAACCGAAGTGGAACAACAGTTTCTCTTAGCTTAGAACCAGAAAGGTGTGAACAACAGCTGCTTTTGCTTGTAAATAAAGAGGTGGCGAACAACAGCTCTTAGCTTGTTAAAATAGTTGAGGTGAACAACAGCTCTCAGCTTATAAATGGAAGAGGTGGAACAACAGCCTTTATTCTCTTAATGCAGCAAAGATAAGAACCTCTCACCTTGTAATGAACTAAACAAAAAAGTTCCATATCCGGCTTATCCTTTATGGCACATTACTCGAGGCAAAAAATGAGTACAGGTAGTTCGTCGCTATTAGGGCGAAAAAAATCGCAGCTGGTTATCCTTGCAAAGTTCATTACAACTCTTCTCTCTCACTCTGTGGGCGAAAAGTGTTACGGTTTTATTGTATACCGATCATATTAGGAATATGGTGGGCCACACGTGCGATTTGTTAGGATACGTGGGTGTGTGCTTCTTCGTGCGATATTAGACTAGCGTGGTGTGAACATTTTTGTAAGATATATTATGCTACGTAGGGCCTCTTTAGTACGATAAATTAATCTATAGTTTAATTTAATTTATTTTTTTATTTATTTATTAATTTGAACATGAGAAAGAGCAGAACAAGGCCTACAATTTTTAAAGTGCAGCATGCCAAAGCCCCTTGTATGCAGAAGCATTAGTGCGGCAGGCTTAAAAATTAACTTAATATTAACTAAGCAATGAATATACTCAGTGACAAAAATTCTGTAATCATATAAAAATTAGTACTCTCTCCAGAGCTTACCAAGATCAGGTCATATGGTCATTTATCTGTGTTGCTGTGTAATCAGTAGAATGAGTATTCTGTTTGGTAATGAAGTTAAATAGTAACAAAGTTGAATTGGGTCACAAGGTTGACATTTATGGAGACAACAATAATGAGATTACATATATGAGATCCAATTTTTGCTAGATACAATTATTTCAGTAGTTATTTAGTTGTGGTGAGTCTCAGTGATTTTTGAGAAGAGAGACTTGAATCTTTACTAACAGACAGTGTTTTTCTTTTAAATCACAGTAATGAATTCCAGAACATTAGGGCCTTGTTATGTGCCCATTGAGTTTTTGCATAGCAATGAGATGGACAGGCAGGAAACATCAAAAGAGTGATGTAGGCCTTGTGTTATGTCATGTGGTTCTGTTGATGTTGAGGTAAAGGAGGATGGTTGAGGGGAGGGTTTTATGTCCAAAGTTAAGTGATTTCTCTGTATGTAGTAGGTGCAGTAATAAGTCAATGGACGTTTTGTATTGTGAGTAGGTTTAGAGTTTTTGATATTGGTGGAGAAATGTGTTTTCTGGTCTGTAGTATGGGAATTTGTATCCATTTCTGAACGCAGACCATTTTTGGGTGATTAGTGGCTCTGAGTATGGTTTTATTGTTGTTGAACTCCCCAGGCAACAAATTCACATAGGTCATAGGGTAAATCAAGTCTGAGTGTGATAATAGGGCCAAGCGGGCTCTGACTGGGCGAACATAGTACCTGTATCTCGATAGTATGCCTAAGGTCTTGAAATTTTTTGTATATGTGTTTGAATTTGAGTCTATTATCAGGTGGATGCCTAAGAATTTTCCCTCTGTGAGTTTTTGTGAAGGTGATCTACCATTTATCATTATGTTTAAGAGACACATTATAGCCTGTTACCAACTGAATGTAGTAGGTTTTGTCAATTGTTAGAGTAAGTTTGTTGCTGCCTCCTCCGGTTGATATTTTCTGTAATTCGGTATTTACATGTTGGCTAGCATGACTGGGCTCGGGTAAGACTAGACCTATGTAGTGTCCCTCACATAGTGTGGGTTTGAGTAGTTCGAATGCAATTGGGTAGGTCCATATCAGTGTATACGAGAAAGAGAAGATGGCCCAAGGACACGTTTCCCAGAGGGACACCAACTGCTAATGGGCTGTGCGGAAGAGTTTGCCCCATTTTGTGTACACATAATGGAGCTTCTTTGCAGAGTATGACTATTAGTAGTTGAGGGAGTGCCTCTCTTATACCATAGTGCGACAATTTTATGTGTGAGCAAGTCGTGGTCAACTGTATGAAAGCATTGACGTAAGTCATGAAGATCCCCAGTGGACTTCTTTTTTCTTTTCTCTATTGCTGGTTATAAATAGTTGTTCTAGCATCTGTGGCTAATAGCATCCGGAGTAATTTTACATTCTAGGCCTAACCTAATATTGACAGGGTTTTTTTGAGTATAGTTGTGGGAGAATGAGGTAGGAATAGATACACTTATGGATTAATATTCAAGATTTTCAGAGAGAGGGTGTAAGTTGGAATATTGCCTATAGTTATTCAGTCCTGGTGGTACTCCGTCCTTTATGGATCGGGGGTGAAACCCTCGCTAATTTTGAGAACTGTAGGAAAGGTAGAGGATTCAATGGATATGTTAAAGAGTGTTGCAAAATGATTGGTTGAAACACCTGTGACACTTTTTTGTATATAAATGGTGGTAAGTATTTAAATCCCTGTCTCTTTTTTTTTTAGTTTGTTGATTAATAAGGGAGACTTCATTGGTTAGTCGGAGGAACATGTGTTCGGGTAGGTGCCAGTGGAGTATCAGTGGGTGGGATCTGAGCTTGGGAATTTTATGCAAGGTTTTTTTGACCTATCAGTGGAGAAGAAATCCTTTGAGTGTTTGCTGTTTAGTCGGAGGCAATTCGGGTTCATCTGTTTGGTAAATTCAAGTTCGCTATTTCGTGTTATCTTTTTTGTTCCGGATAGGGTTTTCCAGGTCCCATTTTCTAGTCACCTCCCACGTAAGTTGGATAATCGTTCTCATTATAACAATTTTTTAAGCCCTTCTTATTAGGCTGGTTATGATTGACGTGAGACGTTTGTTTGGTCTCTGTTATGTGGCCCATTCTGTAACTGTTTTTCGTATTGTGACTTTGTCTTTATGGATTCGAGATACTGGGTGTTTAGCCCAGGGACTGTTCAGTCTCTTCGCAGTCATGCTGTTTTAGTTTTTTTAGGGCAGTGCTTGTTATAGAGGTGATTGTGTACTTTTTTTTTGAAAATTATTAATACATTCGTCCATATCTGTATAAGATTTCTAGCTCATTGTGTCGTCAATGTTGTCACAGAAGCTGTGAAGTTCTATTGATACTGCCTCATTTGTGTAAGTCATGAAAAGTGACTTAAGTAGTGTCTAGGGGTATTGTGCCAAGGGGTTTGTTTATGAGGGAAGGTAGGGTATATGGTTCGTGTGGGTAATTATCTGTGATTATGCCTGATCTTAAGACGGGATATGGTGTGTTGGTTCCAGATTGGTGGGTTCTAGGTAGGGAAACACTAGTCTCTGTAACGCTTTGTAAGAGTTTTGTTACTGTTGGGTAGCAACATGCAGGTACATCATAGTGTTTGTGAATTTCAGGTAACTCGTGGGCGTTTGGTCTTGTAGTAGGCTTTAATATTGAAGTCACCTGAGAGTAGCAGCTGATCTTTGTTCATGTGTGACATCCGTTATACCAATATCATGTGGAGATTCAGAACAAAACGTGGAATACGTAAAGTAATGACTCACGGTAGGACTGGAAGTACGTTAATTACGGATAATGTGGGTACGCCCAAACATACCATACCTCTCTCCTTGACTCACTCTTCGTCATACTGACACGCCCACAGTACCCATATGTGAGGGGGTCTTGAAATATCTGCTGTGGTCAGCACAATATGAATACTGACAGTGACTCAGGCAGAGACGGTTTGGCTAGTGATCATACTAACAGTGGCATAACACTCGCGGTTACTGGTAAACTGGTTTACTACAACTGAGAACTCGGCGACGCTAACGGTATGTCCGTCCCGACATACAACTAAACAAACTAGAGATGGCAGGTAAATGGCTGGGCTGATTCATAACAATGCAACAGTACAGCAACAATTAAAACTCATTATAACCTACAAAAGTAGACACAATTGGAATGGAAGCTTACGTAACTGAAACAGTAATGCAATACAAGGGTATAATATAGCACAACACATCGAATGACACTAACGAATGAAACTCGATTGAATGAACTGAACGTTTAGATTACACAATAGAAGTGATACAAAAAAAATTTGATCCGCAGTCGATCTGTATTCCATGTGAATGTACGGATCTGAGGAAGAATATATACAAAGAAAAGTGTTTAACAGAACGGCAGATTCGATGGCTCACTCAAATCTAGACTGTTATCTCTCAGAATTCGGAGAGAACTGAACAAAAAACATAAAATTCTCTGAATACAGATAAGTTGATACTCTAATTATTCATCTATACATATAATTTAACATACCACCCAACTCTGCTAGGGTACGATTGACATGCAGAATGTGTCATCTCTGGGAGATCATAACTCTGTAAGCCCTGGGGCTAACTCATGCTGTATTTGAGGCATTCTGAATTGGTAAGTTACAAATTAACTTCGAGGATTTCTCAATACCTGTCGTTGTTAAACATAGGGAATAACGACATTTCCAGGTTGATCGTCTGACTGAGTATCAGAGGAAAGAGAGTACAGGATACAGAGGACACACACATTAGAGTCTGTCCCATTAAGTCCTGGGGTTGGAACATCATTATGCATCAGATACCAACTTCACCATGATTCTAAATTGCGATTGATTTCTTTTATACTGACCAGTACTAATTTCTCTAACCTTATACTTATCTACCAGTGATATGTTCACTACACGATAAGGCCAACAAACTTTTGATCAAGCTTGCATGGCAGAGACGTTTTGTTCAAGTTAGTCCAGCATAACTCTCGACCTAAACTATCTTGATTTTTTGGATGGCTTTGCTCGATGTTTGCGATCTTTGTATCATTCTGCTGTTTGATTTATGATGCTGTTTCACGGATTTCTTCTAAAAACACTTTTGAGCTAAGCTGGTACGAATTGCTAGAAATCATCAAGGGTTGTAATTTGGTTTTCGCGATTAGAAATATACAACTTCATAAGGCAAACAGTTTTATCAACACCGTACAAATTGAGAACATAATGGTGACAGTGACACCTAAAGAAACATTGTAAAGCAAGAATTTATAGCACACTGCACACAGGTATAACTTCTTCCCAAGTTTCACTGTTGGGATGATAGTGGCTTCTCAAGACTCAAGTACTTTCTTAATGTTCGGTCCGCGTAACCCATTGCTGGCAGGATGATGAGTAACTCAATGGTGGATTTAGAGATCTTGTACAAGGTGCACAAATTTTCAAGAATCTCCAGTACAGAAATGCACCTCCATTATCTGTTACTAAAAGGAAGCCCTAGGGGTGGTTATGACCTGCAGATCATAGCGTTCTGTTAAACGCTTTAGCTACTTTTCCTCGGGCAGTCTTATCTGCATAGGGAAAACTAAACTCACAATTCTGTGAAATGGTCTACCATAACACACAGAATGTTTGTGCCCCTGAGATGGAACATTGGAAATTGGTTAACAAACTAGCGCAACTCTTATCCAAGGTTTTCCGCTATAGTTGGAATAGACTTGGTGTGGTTTAGGACCATTAGCATTACCTTATTGCTGCAGACACTTACATTTCTTTAACATACTCAAAATATCAGTTGCCATAACGAGGCAAAAAGTATTTCAATCTGGCTTGTTGTACTCTGAAACGAGTCCATACCAGGTGTGCAACACCTGGTACATGATCGTGAACTAGCTGTAGGCTACCATTCACTAGTGACTGTGGAATTACTACACTGGTACAAACTCTTCTGCGTAGGAGTACCAACCAACTCGGGCGCGGTGCGATTCAGTAATTTCTTGGTTCACGACAATGCCACTGATGGGTGCTGGTGGCTTCACAGTCAGAATAAGATCTACCTCCTGGAGCATGAATCTATCACACCAGACCACAAGGACCGTTTCGGTTGAGCATTCCTTTCTACATCGTCAGACGTAAATGGAGGGTCCTGCATTTACTAATACTAACTGTCGCGATAAGGCATCTGCGACTATCTATTTGACCTTGCCAGGTAAGTGTTTCAAAGTGGGATTTGAACTCTTGTGATACTCAAGGTCCATCTGGCCAACCTTCCAGTAGGTTTGTTTGTTCTGAATAAACCGGGATCATGGAGCATGAGGACGTTCAAGACATGCGAACAGAAGTACTGATAAATAACTGTCTCGGAGTGCTTTAAAAAGACCATACTATTGCGAAAGCTTCTTGCTCAGTTAACTGTATCTAGTTCAGTCAGCCTTCGTACGGACTCGGCTCAGCAAATGCAACGGCGCGTTATGTAACTTGCCATGCGATTCTTCTGACTAGAGTGCTTCTATGCCATTTGAACTAGCATCCGTTGTCAGATAGAATGGGCTTAAGCAAAATCTGAAAATTTTTCAAAATTGGGAGCAGATGTTAGCTTTTCTATTTAGAAGTTAATGGAATGCTCTTCTCGTGACGAAGGATCCAAACAAAACAGGAGCATCTTTTCTTAAGCAACTCATTAGCAGAAGCACTATGAAGCAACTTGGCAATGAAAGATCTATAAAAACCTGCTAAGCCCACAAAGGCGATCGACAGGCAACACAGCTTTGGGTGTTGGAAAATTTAGTAACTGCAGTTACTGTACGTTGGTCAGTTGTAACCCCTACTAGGATTGACTACGTGACCTAAGAAACTTAATTTCTCGATCTGAAAAATTGTAATTTTAGAGCAGTTTTGATCTCTAAATTGGCTTCGTCTCCAAGCTTACCTCAATACTAACATCAAGTCTTTTCCAAGTGTGTATCCACGCGGCTTTAGACATGACGATTACGTCATCGAAGTACAGCCATAAAGTGCATTACCTATGAGACCTCTAAAGATATTAGCTCATGAGCCTTGAGAAACGTGAAGGTGAGAGATCGTATCCAAACGCCAATATCGGTAGGAAAGTGATAATACCTGTAAGGAGTGGAGAATGCAGTTAGCTCTTGCTGTCCTGGAAGAAGGGACTTTTGACCAAAACCATTGTAACAAATCTCATGGTTGAAAAGAACTTTGTTATCTCGATGTACGTAAAAGATCCACCCCATACAGGACGTGGAAGCGATCTGGAATAGTTTTTCCGCATTTAACTTCTCAAAGTCAATCACTGGGCGCCAAGTACCTCTTCTTAGCGTACTATATATCAAGGGTCTTCCCAAGGTGAATTGCGGTGCAATCACTCCACATCGAGGCAATTTGATTGATCAAGTTCTCTGCACAGCAACTATGATGGCATGAGGTGCATTTCAGATACGCAAGGTCTATAGATAGGCTCTAGTACACTAAGTTAGCAACGTGGAAAACTGGCGGACAATAAGTTCGTTAATACCCATCTTCCTCACGCTAGGTAAAGCAATGGCTTTACGACGTTTTGTTCAACAACAGAGTCAACAAACGCTTGACTTCATCTGAGAATCAGTGGAGCTAAGTCTTTCTTTTCCTCCTCACCTGGTTAGGACACACACTGATTCCAGTGAAGTGGATGGAGGTGCTAATACTACGAATACTTCAGCCTACTGAGTATAACTTTACCCTATCCACGTGTTCGAATCCCACATGATAATCATACTTCCTAGGTTTCGACTAAAACGGCTAATGTTTGACTGTGGTACTCTGTACAAGTTTATCACTGTGAGAGGTTTTTGTAGGTATTTGGATTTGAACTTAGCTATTATATATTCCCCATGTTCATCCCTTGTGCAAGTATTAGTGATACATTCTAGTTGATCTGAGTAGTATATAGCTGTGCCACCCCTTTGTTGATCTGTCCTACAGTTATGTATGGCTGTGTAACCAGGAATGGCATAGACATCTGTAGTATCAGGCTTTAGCCAGGTTTCGGAGAGTAATGATGGACATACTGGCATGCAGGGAATTTAGTAATGCTATGAGGTCATCGTAATGTTTACTTAAAGATCTGATATTGTAGTTAAAGACAGTTATGTTGTTGTTGGCTCTGAGAAGTGCCTTTGATTGTTTGCTGTGTTAGTAATTACAGTTACTGTTTGATTCATTTAAGTCATTAGATAAGAGGTTGGTATCAGGATCAATGCTTGTTATCATAAGATTTATAGTGAATCTATAGTTAGAATTAAGTATAAGACAAAGTAAATATTCTAAAGCTATAAAATAGCACCTGAATTATTTTAACAAATGTAAAAATATGAGCTAAGGTAGTTCTTTAAAGCTAAAATAAATGAGGCAATATAAAAGGGACTAAAATAATTGTGGTGAACAAAAAAGTGGTAATCAAATAAATTAATATAATGGCAAAATAATGAGCTTATTACACTTTAGCACCTGAGAATAGCACCTTGATTATTTTAACAATTGTGAATATATGAACTAAGGTTGTTATATAAAGCTAAATAAAAGAGAAAAAATATAAGGACTAAATTAAGTAATGGTAAACAAAGTTAAAATGACAGATAGTCACTGTGATATAATATAGATTTGGGAGTAAGATCTGATTGTTATATACGGTGTGACCTCTTCGCGCGATATATTAGGCTAGGTGGTGTGGCCTTTTGTAATACATATTAGGCTACATGATGTGATCTTTGTGATTTCTACTTTGTCCGATATTATCGTAACTGAAACAATGGTTACGGGAAAGGGGGCGTCATGTCTAACTCAATACCACCAATTTTTTTCAGGGGAGGTACTTTAAAAGCTACGAAGAGTTCCTGATCCAAGAATCAGAACTACTGGTTTCTCATTCATGAATCTAACTTAATTGCCTACCATTCCCTAGGGGCTGTTTAAATTTAGGGGTAGTTTCAATATAGGTTTAATAAATACATGGGTGAGAGGGTTGAATTTGAGTGGACTTGCACATGAGTAAATAGAATTATTAAAGCTTATTTTTGGGTAACACTGAAAACTGGGTTGGGCAAATATTTTCTTAGTAGGATGGATTGTGTAGGACCTGCCTAGTATGGCCCAACAGGCCTGCTGCAGTGTTCCTCCTTTATGTTATGTTCTTTTGTACCAGAAGGAATCAGTCTCACTGGTACTTATATGAATGCACAGGCTCAGCAGGATATATACACAGAGAAGTGTATATATCCAGAGTATAAAACGAAAGCCTGTAATTGTTTTTAACATGATGTAGTATTGCTGCTGGTGTTTTTTTTCCCGTCTCATAAACAAAGCAAGATTTCAGGTACGTCTTGTTACTTCTACTTACACTTAAGTCACAAAGCACTAAAGTACCATGTACTACACTTTTACCGAGTGTTTTTTTGATTTTTTTCTTAAAAGGTTTTGTTTTTATTGTTTTTTTCCCTTTTTTACCCCTGGGGGGTGGAATAAGGAAACTTTCCTAAGTAAACCATGCTTTTTTGTAAAAAACAAATAAAATGCAGGAAAAAATGGGTAGTAACCCCCTTTTCCCCAAATAGGTTTTTTGAAAGTGCGTGGGTGTTGTCGAATGAAAAAGAAAGAGAAGATTTTGGATGTTATGAATGAGAAGAAGGGTGTCCCGGCTTTTTTAAAGGGAAAAAAAGCTGAAGGGGGGGGGAGAGTTTTTAGGGGGAGAAATAAATAGGATTTGGTCAGGGGGTTTTAAAAGGGGTTAGAGCTAAAAGGGGTTTGCAAAAAATGTTGAAAGGGTAATTTTTGTATTAATTCAAGGATTAAAGTAAAATAAAATAAGGGTTTGGATGTGAAAAAGTGGGTTTTAGTAAAGGGGGTTTTTGCACCCGGGAAAGAGAAAGTTTTAGAAGATAAAAACCCTCCCCCAAAAGTGATATTAAACCCTCCCCAACTTAAATAGGGACCCGGGGAGGGTCTAAAGGGAGGAAATTGTTTTGGGCCACAAGAAAACCCAAATGTAGTAATTTAGGAGACTCAAATTTTGTAAAATTGACTTGGAATTTTTTGACTGGGAATTTAAAATCATTACGACTTCTTAGAAGTAGTTCAGGATTGTTTTTTGAAGCAGTTTGTGACAGAACCAAACAAGGGGTAAAAAACCTGTTTGACTTAGTTTTGGCAAACAATGAATCCTTGTTAATAATTTAGAAGTTTCAGAGGAACTGGGGGGCTAGCGACCACAAATCAATTACATTTTGCATTGAATGGAAGTATGATATAGGGATAACTCAGTAACAGTCCAGATTTTCGCTTAGCAGATTACGATGGGCTTAGAGAACACTTATCTTTCTGTTGACTGGGTAACGAAAGAGAGCTATCATATGACAGTTTTTTGAACACTATACATGAGGGTCAAAGAACGTTTATCCCGTATAAAGAAATTATATCAAATAGAAATGACCCAAAATGGATGAATAATAGGCTGAAATATCTATTAGGGCATAAGAAAGGAATTTATAGGGTATCAAAAGAGGTGAGGGTCATCTTATGAATCAGCATATTGACATTAAGAGGGACATTAAAAAGGGGGTAAGAAAAGCTAAAAGGGACTATGAATTAAAGTTGTAAGGATTCTAAAACTAACCCAAAAAATTTTTTCCAGGTATATAGAACAAAAGTTAGAGATAAGATAGGTCCCCTTAAAAATAACTATGGGCATCTTACTGACAAAGAGAATGAAATGTGCTCGATTTTAATAATTATTTTCTCTCGGTTTTACACAGGAAGACACTAATAATATTCAGTAATTAATTTTTATAGTGGCCTGAAGAAAAATTATGTAAACATCACAGTCACTAGTGAAATGTTGTGAAGCGATAGACCGACTGAAGCAAAATAAGTCACCGGGTCCCGATGAGGTTTTTTAAGGGTTCTTAAGGAATGCAAAATGGAACTCTCTCAACCATTAACTAATATTTTTAATTTATCTCTTCAAACAGGTGTAGTGTTGATTGTGGAAGATGGCTAATGTAATTCCTATTTTTAAAAAAGGGACAAGTCGTTACCATCTAATTACCGCCCAATAAGCCTGACCTCAATTGTAGGCAAATTATAGAGTCAATTATAGCTGAGAAAATAAGAAGCCATCTCGATAACCATGCTTGATTAATGATACTCAGCATGGATTCACAAGAGGCCGGTCTTGTCTAACTAATTTATTAACTTTTTTCACTAAAGCCCTTTTTAGGCTGTTGACCACGATAAAGAATTTGACATTATTTACTTAGATTTTAGTAAGGCTTTTGAAGGGTTCGCCCAAAGAGTTAAAGAAAAATGGGAGTCTGGCATTGGGGGAAAATGCTTTTCTCG
>NC_069402.1:108528839-108549220 GCF_026875155.1 Cherax quadricarinatus
TTATTTTCCACAAATGTGTTTTTTCTTTTTAGAGTTTCCCCACCCCGTTTGTTCATTTCAAACATTTCACAGCATAAATAGGTCCCTGGTATTTCTACTGTAACTAGTAACTTGCTGTATCTTCACCATTTCTGTTCAATCACTCCACAAAACTGTAGATCACTGAATCAGTTTGAAATAATGTGTAATTGTTTTATAACTAACCTTTTGTTCATTAGCTACTTTTCTTATTGTACTTATGATAAGTTAACTGCATAAGCCCTACTTAACAGTCTATGTCAAGATCTTAAGTAACTTTCAAGCATTATGATTAGTTTGCCTGAAATGCATTGCATCATCAGTGTCTTTTTTTTTTTTTGGCTGCCAATTTTTTATTACATGTAAACTACAGGTCCGCCATCACAAATCCGGCAATCAGTTATTCGGTTCCTTCAGTTATTCGGCACTAATTTTGGCTAGCATAATTTCAAATTTCCAGGGTCGCCACATCAACCTGCTGGTATTGTTTGGTGGCGCTACTTGCTGCATAAGTCATTCCAATTTCTTTTTCTCCATTTATTGTTTTAACCTGCTTATTTTTAGCCCTAGCCATGGTTCCAATGAATAAAAGAAATGTTTCTCATTATGTAAAGCACCTACACAGTACATTATCCATTAACCCTTTGAGGGTTTCGGACATACTAGTACGGCTTACGACCCAGGGTTTTTGACGTAGTACGCCTAAATTCTAGCGCCCTCAAATCTAGTGGGAGAAAGCTGGTAGGCCTCCATATGAAAGAATGGGTCTATGTGGTCAGTGTGCACGGTATAAAAAAAATCCTGCAGCACACAGTGCATAATGAGAAAAAAAAACTTTGACCGTTTTTTTGGAATAAAACAGCGACTTTGCACTGTATTTTCGTATAGTATTTATTGTTGTATTCTAGTTTTCTTGGTCTCTTTTTATAGAATGGAAGGCATATCATAGAAATTGAGATGATTTTGACTGGTTTTACAATGAAAAGTACCTTGAAATTGAGCTCAAAGTAGCAGAAATGTTCATTTTTTACCAAAGTTCAAAAGTAAACAAATCATGCCAAGCGTCCAATACACGTCAACTGGTGAGTCTAATATTCTTTGCAAGTGCGCAATATGATTCATACCATTTTTACACTAATGCAGTAGTCTGCATAACAGTAAACTTCTATTTTTTTGTGAGAAAAAAAATTCAAGTGGAAAGCAAAAGAATGTAAGAGGGGCCTTGAGACGTGACTAATGAACAGAGGAAATGTCATTTTAGTCCCAGGAATGTATTTCTTGTTTGTTCTGGACCCTATTCGGAAATTGGCATCTTTTGAAATTTGTGTGAAATTTGGCAAATTGCTAAATTCTGACCACTGTACTGGATAGTTGAAATTGGTAAATGGGGTTTCTTGCACTCATTCAATAGAAAAAATGGGAGTTCTAGCAAAATATTTATGTTTTTTGTCGACTAGTACAGAGGAACTGGCCGAAAATGGGGCTCAAAGTGGGAAAAATCACCGATCCGTAAACATCGCCGAGACCGCTAAACTTCGCGAGAGCATAATTCCGTAAGTTTTCCATCAAATTTCATATTTTTGGTGTCATTATGATCGGGAAAAGATTCTCTATCTTTTCATAAGAAATTTTTTTTTTTTTTTTTTCTAAATTTGGCCGACCCTGAGAACGAGTCTCAGAGAGGGCCTGTCGACCCTCAAAGGGTTAAAGATAAGGTGGCTTTGAAGCCACTGTCGGTTGTCATGAACTCAGTCTCATGAAGCAGGAGAATATGCTTTATTATTACGCTAATATCAACACTACAGCTTATTTGCCTATCACAAGTGATCTAATGACATAAGAAATAATATAAATAAGATAAAACATGTTAAATACTCCAGAACGAATAATATTTGGCATAACACTGAGCAGTTCGACAGAGTTATGAAGAGGATATGGTAAAGAAATACCATTCTCCTATCCATGTCTTGGGGGCTTATATTAGAGAAAACAGAGTATAGCACAGGGCTAACTATGATATACACTCGTACTCCACCATAAACATGAAACAAAAAAGTTATTTTCTCTCTATAGATTATCATACATAGCAGCATATGTGTAGAGAACCTAGGATAACCCCAAAAAAGCCAATGTGGCTTATTTTTAGTACCTGGCTTGGGTTAGCCATATATGATTTTTGGTAAATATTCGATTCCCAGCCAGGGTAGAAACATTAGGCGTGTTTCTTTATACCTGTTGTCTATGGAAATATAAACACATATGCAGTATAATGAGATCCTTTATTGACTACGTTTCACCCACACAGTGGGCTTTTTCAAGTCACAAACAGAACTACCTGGGGGTGGAAGGAACGCGAGTATTTATAGTCAGGTTCAGAATGCTGAGGTCAGGTGGAGAATGCTGCATCTGATGATGTACCGAGTGGGGTTATAGAGTCTAAAATCTTGGGTAGCTTGGAAAGGAGATTGGACAAGTTTGTGAGCAGACCTTCTACAGTGTTCTCATGTGGGATAGCGATGAAGAAGCTTCTTGGCAAGTGGTTCAGCTATGTTATAGAAGCCACTATTCTGGTTGAAGTTGTCGGATATAGAAATAAGTGATGATTCCAGGATTCTTCGGTATTGAGTATTGTCTTCTCTGGCGATAAGTCTTGAGTTTCTGTAGTTTATCAAGTGGTTGTGTGAATTACGGTGTTGTACGCAGGCATTCCTTGTGTCGTCAGACCTGCTTGTGTATTGGTGTTCTGAAATACGTGTTTGGAGGTCCCTTGATGTTTCGCCCACGTATAACTTGTTGCAGTCATTACAAGGGATTATGTATACCCCTGCAGAGGGTGGAAGCTTGTCCTGTCTATCACTGGTAATGTCCTTGATGGTCGTGGTTGTGGAGGTAGATACTTGAAATGAAGAAGAAGTCGACAACACTCTTCCTTTCCTTGATGTTCTGCTTTGCAAAGCTGACCACGAACTTCATTTTAAAGTCTATCGAAAACCCACCAACCAAAACGATCTTCTCCACTTTTACTCTCACCACGACACCAAAACCAAACGTGGTGTAATTATAGGCTTCTTCCTGCGAGCACTCAGAATCTGCAGCAATGAGTTTCTTGAAGAAGAATGCACAATCATTGAACAAGTATTTTCTAAACTCCACTATCCTTGTCACTTCATCAGAGACTGCAGACGACGGGCATTAAACATCTTCAAACACCCCGAGAAGACACTGCCGAGAAGAGATACATAGTCCTCCCCACCAACTCCATTGCCAAAACACGTTTCCAACATCTTTTCCAATACCTCATTTCAAGTATTACCTCCACAACCACGACCATCAAGGACATTACCAGTGATAGACAGGACAAGCTTCCACCCTCTGCAGGGGTATACATAATCCCTTGTAATGACTGCAACAAGTTATACGTGGGCAAAACATCAAGGGACCTCCAAACACGTATTTCAGAACACCAATACGCAAGCAGGTCTGACGACACAAGGAATGCCTGCGTACAACACTGTAATTCACACAACCACTTGATAAACTACAGAAACTCAAGACTTATCGCCACAGAAGACAATACTCAATACCGAAGAATCCTGGAATCATCACTTATTTCTATATCCGACAACTTCAACCAGAATACAGTGGACCCCCGCATAACGATGGCATCGCATAGCGATTTTTCCGCATAACGATTACTTTTATCGCAAAATTTTTGCCGCGCATACCGATTAAAAACCCGCATACCGATTTTCGTCCGAGACGCGTCCAATGTGCCCTCACATGTGCCGGCCGTCCCATTGTTTACCAGCCAGCCTCCGCGGTAACATCCAAGCATACACTCGGAATATTTCGTATTATTACAGTGTTTTCGGTGCTGTTTCTGGAAAATAAGTGACCATGGGCCCAAGAAAGCTTCTAGTGCCAACCCTGTGGTAAAAAGGGTGAGAATTAGTATGGAAATTAAGAAAGATTTTGAAGGGTTTGGGGCTAACCCTGAGAAGCCTATGCCAGTTGTGGAATCATTGTGCCTACTTCAAAGATTAAGGAAATGTGTGCACAGTGGGTTGAACTGCAAACCTTTATAGATGAAAATCACCCTGACACAGCTGTTGCAAGCTGTGCTGGTGACTATTTCAATGACAATGTTATGGCCCATTTTAGGAAAGTCTTGAAGGAACGGGAGGTACAGAGCTCTATGGACAGATTTGTTGTGCGACAGAGGTCCAGTGACTCTCAAGCTGGTCCTAGTGGCATTAAAAGAAGAAGGGAAGTAACCCCAGAAAAGGACTTGCTACCTCAAGTCCTATGGAAGGGGATTCCCTTCTAAACAGTAAGAAGATAATGCTCTCCCCTCCTCCCATCCCATCAATCATCACCAGATCTTCAATAAAAGTAAGTGTCATGTAATTGTGCATGCCTTTTTCAGTTTGTGTGTATTAAAATTAACATTTCATGTGGTAAAAAAAATTTTTTTTCATACTTTTGGGCGTCTTGCACGGATTAATTTTATTTCCATTATTTCTTATGGGGAAAATTCATTCGCATAACGATTATTTCGCATAACGATGAGCCCTCTTGCACGGATTAAAATCGTTAACCGGGGGTCCACTGTAGTGGCTTCTATAACATAGCTGAACCACTTGCCAAGAAGCTTCTTCATCGCTATCCCACATGAGAACACTGTAGAAGGTCTGCTCACAAACTTGTCCAATCTCCTTTCCAAGCTACCCAAGATTTTAGACTCTATAACCCCACTCGGTACATCATCAGATGCAGCATTCTCTACCTGACCTCAGCATTCTGAACCTGACTATAAATACTCGCGTTCCTTCCACCCCAGGTAGTTCTGTTTGTGACTTGAAAAAGCCCACTGTGTGGGCAAAACGTAGTCAATAAAGGATCTCATTATACTGCATATGTGTTTATATTTCCATTGTGTCGGTATTTTATACCATTTATTTCCACCTGTTGTCTATGTTTACCCATCAGTAAATGGGTACCTGGGTGTTAGTCGACTGGTGTAGGTGTTATCCTGGGACATCCGACTTATGACCGAGTTCGGTTCCGAGAAACCAGTTGTAAGTCGAAATGGTCGTAAGTCGAACTTTACTACTGAATATCAACAAAACATTTTTACTTTACTTTTTATGCTGTTAGTACTGTATTTTATACTGTAAGGTTTAGGACAAACACTGTGTACAACACAAATAGTTGTTTATTTCCCAGAAATTTGGCATAAAAATCACGGTCGTAAGTCGAGTGGTCGTAAGTCGAGCAGGTCGTAAGTCGGATGGTAGGTGTATTATTATTATTATTTTTAAATTTATTATTATTAATTATTATTTTTAAATAATTATTTATTTTCTCAGTTGTTTGTGGGTTATCTTATTCAATTTGGGCAATGTATGTGAAAGATATTCTTCACGTACACCAAAAATGAGAGAAATCAGACCATAAACAGCGGAGTTCACTTCTCAGCCATTAGCGGCCGCTTAGCGGTATATTTTTGTATGGTTGTTATGGTTATATTCTCATTTTTTCGGTCTCATTTGATAGAATGAAAGATATATTACAGAAATAGATATGATTTTGATTGCTTTCATGATGAAAGTACCTTAAAATTGCACTCACAGTAGCGAAATTTTCTATTCTTTAGCGAAGCTCAAGAGTAAACAAATGACGTCACCGTCCACGTCACCTGTCCGCCTGCCAGTCCAAATTCCAATACGGAGTCAAGAATGGATTGACATTATTTATACAATTATTACAATAATGCAGTAGTGTGCATAACAGTAAATCTTCTATTTTTTTTTGTGAATAAAAATTCCAAATGGTAAGCAAGAGTAATATAAGAGGGGCATGTAGAAGTGACTAATGAACAGAGAAAATGTTATTTTAGTGCCAGGAATGTCTGCATTGTTTATTCTGGACCCTATTTTGAATTGGCATCTGTTAAAATTTGTGTGAAATCGGCCAAATTGCCAATTTCTGACCACTTTATTGGGTAGTTGAAATAAGTGAATGGGCGGTTTCCTGTACTCGGTTGACAGACTAGAAGTAAATAAGTTTATTCAGGTATACAAAAATTTACAGTTACATAGATTATCATACATGCAGTGTATGTACAGAGAACCTAGGATAACCCAGAAAAGTCAGACAAAGTGACTTTTTCCAGTACCTGGCTTGGGTTTGGCCATACTTTGATTTTTGGTAAATATTTTTTTTTGGTTTTTTGGGTTGGGCTATCTCATTGAAATTGGGCAATGTATGATGGAAAAATGCTTTTTAAACGTACAACAAAAATAAAAAAGACGGACGATAAATAAGGGAGTTCACTTCTCAGCCATTAGCCGCCTCTTTGCCAGTATATTTTCGTATGGTTTTTATGGTTGTATTCTCATTTTTTGGACTCATTTGATAGAATGGAAGATATATTACAGAAATAGACATGATTTTGATTGCTTTCATAACGAAAAGTACCTTGAAATTGAGCTCAAAGTAGCGGAAATGTTCGATTTTTGCCGATGTTCAATGAACTGTGTAAGTCAAGTTGGTTAATTTTATTAAGTGTATTCTAACCTAACCACTCTGTAATTCGGCAAACTCAGTAATCCGGCACACTACAGGTCCCAATGATGCCGGATTTGTGATGGAGGACCTGTACATCATTTGTACTGCATAAAGAAATAAAAATTGTACTGTATAGCTTCCAGAGAGAGTACTATTTCTGGAACAATTCTGTTTTCTATCATTTTCCATTTTACATTTGGAATGTAGAAATCCCCAAGGAGGATAATATTTGGTGTAGCATTGTCTAGGTTTTCAAAGTAGCTATCTGTCTTCCTAATTTATTGAGTGAATTCCTCTGCCACTGCTGATGGGACTTTGAAAGTTTAAATTTACTCAATATACATAATATTCACTCATACTATTATGCATACTGTATATATAGAGCAATCAATTCTGATATAAACCCTGCTCCAAAATAATTTCTTGATAGCTGCAATGGAACTAATAGGTATAATATAAAAATCTCTTTGATATTCAGCGTGTCAGATTTAAAGTGTGTAAAAACACCATGTGCATAAAAGGCCCTAAAACCTGGAACTCTCTGTGTGAAGGTTCCATAGGTTCCCTGTGTTCCAGCCACTGCAATGTTACTGTCAGAAGGCACCTCCTTACCTTAATGTAACCTTGACAGCAATACACTATGTCAAACAAATCCTGAAATGCTGTTTTCACCAATTCTGTCCCTGTTCTTATTACAGCTTTCCTTCAACTCCATACATTATTATATAGGCATATACTATCTCATCATAATTGTATTGTAATTTAAGTAACAAGTACCACACTCAGCTAAACTTGACAATTATATCTTCTTAGTGTGATTTTTATTTTGAATTAACTGAGTAAATTTTAAGTACAGTATAGGCATAGTTTTTGCTCAAGATGCTTTGCATTCTATAGGTCTTCAGTTTGTTGTTTGTCCTGTGCAGTAATACTAAAATTTAGATCAGGAGTTGCATTTGTATATGACCAACATTTGTAATAACCTCCACAAGTGTTATTTTTTTTACTGAAACGTCCAACAAACTGGTTGCAAAAATTTCAGTAGGAGTTATAAGTAACTATAAGTCCAAACGGCAGTTTGGAGAGATATATTGTGTATTTTTATATGTATATACAGTGGACCCCCGCTTTATGATCAGCTCCCAATGCGACCAATTATGTAAGTGTATTTATGTAAGTTCGTTGTACATGTATGTCTGGGGGTCTGAAATGGACTAATCTACTTCACAATATTCCTTATGGGAACAAATTCGTTCAGTATTGGCACCTGAACATACTTCTGGAATGAAATAATATCGTAAACTGGGGGTCCACTGTACTTCTAAACTGTTGTATTCTGAGCACCTCTGCAAAAACAGTGATTATGTGTGAGTGAAGTGAAAGTGTTGAATGATGATGAAAGTATTTTCTTTTTGGGGATTTTCTTTCTCTTTGGGTCACCCTGCCTCGGCGGGAGACGGCCGACGTGTTGAAAAAAAAAAAGTCCAAACGTAGATCTACGTTCACATGCGTAGCACTCTGACCTTGATTTTCCCTATTTGAAAGCATGTAAAAAAAAAGTAGATCTACGTTTGGAGCCCCCCACATGTGGACGTAGATCTATGTTTGGACAGTTTAATGGTCAAGGCTGCCCGAAATGCAGAGCATTTCGGAGCTTTCTAGAAAGTATGTCAATAATAATACGTATGACCTTTTCCTAAATCAAGTGTAAACCATACATTATAGAAATAAAAATTTATCATTTATCATTATCAGCAATCATTATCATATATGAGGGTAATTACCAGAGTCTTGTTCTAGTACTTCTAACATATCATTAGATGATTTCCACATGGACTTTTTTGTTCATGTTTACAACATAATTTAAAATGTTAGGTTCAGTGTCTGAAAAGAAGGTAATATTATCAGCAAAGAATATATTAGTCTAAGGTGTTGTTAAGTTAATGTTGCAGCAATGTGCCGACTTGTTGAAAAAAAAAAAAAAAAAAAAAAAATAAATAAATTATATATAGTATATATATTTTGTAACATGTCGACCATTTCCCACCAAGGCAGGGTGACCCAAAAAGAAAGAATAATAAAAAAAAAGAAAAAAAATCATCATTCAACACTTTCACCATCATTCATACATAATCACTGTCTTTGCAGAAGTGCTCAGATACGACAGTTTAGATGTTACTCCATTAAAATGCAGGCATTGTACTTCCCACCTCCAAGACTCAAGTCCAACTAACCAGTTTCCCTGAATTCCTTCACAAAATATTACCCTGCTCACACTCCAACAGCTTGTCAGGTCCCAAAAACCATTCATCTCCCTTCACTCCTAATATGCACATGCATGCTTGCTGGAAGTCCAAGCCCCTCACCCACAAAACGTTCGTTACCCCCTCCTTCCAACCTTTCCTAAGATGATCCCTACCACTCCTCCCCTCCACTACAGATTTATACACCCTCCAAGTCATCCTATTTTGCTTCAACTTCTCTAAATAACCAAACCAAAATTATGTTGAAAAAATTGCTTTATATCTCTTACGAAGTTTCAAGTTTAAAATACTGATGTCCTGCACATATTCAAAATTATTCAGTAAACAAGGGCAACAATATTAAATCTAATTTAATGAGATTTCTTAAACCTACTACAGATACACCACTATGATAATGAGAGGTGTTAATGGCACAGCAGTACTTACTGAGCTTGTGAGCTACTAGTGACCACATCACATCCTCTGGGTGCATGTAATGGAAGGCTGAAGTGCCCATCACCTCTCCTGGCATTAATCCCGTCACAAATGATATTCTGAAATATCAGTAAAAAATACTCACATTATAGATACACATACATGCATTAACCCTTAAACTGTCCAAACGTAGATCCATGTTTTTTCAACATTTGAAAGTATGTAAAAAACGTAGTTCTATTTTTTTTTTCAAATTTGAAAGCATGTAAAAAAAAACTTTGATCTACTTTTTTTTTTTTTTTGTAATATTTGAAAAATGTAAAAAAACGTAGATCTACTTTTGGAGCGCTACGCATGTGAACGTAGATCTATGTTTGGACAGTTTAAGGGTTAACAAACAAACAAACTTTGTGTGGTATGCAAAATGTAGTTTACATATAAAATACTGAAGGGTCTTGCTTTACAATGCTTTGCTTTACAGTGTTTCACTAATGCAGCGGTTTTCAATTACATATACAGGAAGGCCCCACTTATACGGCGGGTTAGGTTCCAGGCTACCGCCGTAAAGCGGAAATCGCCGTAAAGTGGAACACCCTTTTTTTCCACTTATAAATGCATACAAACACTAGATAACAAGTTTACACTAACATATATTAAGTTAGCAATAGAACCAGGCATCAAAAAACAATAAAAAGGTACAATACACACATAGTGCACTCATTACTTACCTTAAAATATTTATAGTCTTAATCTAGGGTGAGACAAGTAGTATTTATTGTAAGAAATCAAGTGTGGTATGTATTGTAATAGGCAGGCTATTTCACCAGGCCACCCCACCCACACATACTATTCTATGATATTTAAGCATCCCAGAGCGATAAAATGTATATACAGTTCACTCATTACTTACCTTAAAATATTTGTAGTCTTAATGTAGGGTCAGGAGTAAGTAAATGAGATAAAACGAATAAATGAGAGAGAGAAAGAATGAATACATGAGAGGTGACAGGCCAGGCACAGAGTAAACAAACCAGGCTCCCACATCTTATATTTATGTTTATTTATTCTATTGTGGGGTGTATTTATCATCTTTTTATGTTATGTATCGTGTTTATTATATAATTTTGAAAAAAATATCATGGCTGGATTAATGAAAATGTGTATATTACCGTAATATACGACATTTAATGAGACTCAGTATTGTTATTATCACCACTTGTGGAAGTCGTTCTGCTACACAGCTCACATTTATGTTTATTTATTCTACTGTGGGGTGTATTTATCTTATTTATATGTTATGCATCGTGTTTATTATATAATTTTGAAAAAAATATCATGGATGGATTAATGAAAATGTGTATATTAACGTAATATACGACATTTAATGAGACTCAGTATTGTTATTATCACCACTTGTGGAAGTCGTCTGCTACACAGCTCACATTTATGTTTATTTATTCTACTGTGGGGTGTATTTATCTTATTTATATGTTATGCATCGTGTTTATTATATAATTTTGAAAAAAATATCATGGATGGATTAATGAAAATGTGTATATTAACGTAATATACGACATTTAAATGACTTGATGTATGTAAGTTTATTTAGGTACAGGTATAACATAAGTATAATTATCAGAGTATATATAAAATATGAAATAACTTTTAAAAACATTTGAAATTTTGGAGTTTCCAGACAAAATGGAGAGACTTAGTGCTTACTGAGCTCATGGAGAATGTAAACAAACAGGGTGGGGCACGGTGACCGTATTAGAAAGTCAGGTGGGGGGAGCCGTATAGTGAGTTTTGGTCATAATTTGAAATGTCCGTATTAGCGGAACGCCGTAAAGCGGAACGCCGTAAAGCGGGGCCCTCCTGTACCTATTCTTCATTTATTCAGACTTCCCACAATAAATATATTCACCACTCACTATAAGCTAAGGATGGAAATATATTTTAATGTATGTGTACTGTATATGTATTTTATAGACCTCGCTATATTGGTCACTTTATATATGACACATAAACATGTTACCAAGCTTTTATGTTAATTTAAAAGTGAAAAAGAACCATGACTGACTTTACAGTGGTAGCCCAGAACCTAACGTGCTGTATAAGCTGGGCCTGCCTGTATTGTTAAGCATAAAAGAAAGCTGCCAGCATGCATGTGCATTTCATCCAGACTAACCCTGATGCTTACCGAGTACAGCCTCTCCTCACTTAGTGATGTACTCATTTACCGATGACTCAGACTTATGATGGGCTCTGACCAGTATGCATACATGTATCTAAATAATGTATATTAGAGCTGATTTCCTCTATTCTGTTTATTACAATATACAGTACACTACTGTATAAACATTTAAAAATATATCAGAAATGTTATAAATAGTGCAAAGGTGCCATTAAAACAATATCAAAGATGGTTGACACAAACCCACTACATCTACCATTATAGTATGCTCCTCACTTAGTGATGAATTTGTTTACCGACGTGGTCTTAGGAACAGAATTCCATCGTTAAGTGATGAGAGACTGTACTTAAGACTAGACGTAGGATACTGAGTAGTAAATTTTAATTATGCATTACAAAAAAGAAAACAGGCAGCAAAAATATTACAATTAGTACAATACCGTTTTCACTGTCTCTCACGTACATCTACATCAGTGTCAATCACATAGATCTACATCTTAATCACAGCACCCTTAAAAATGCTGAATTGGTCTGTGCAGTGAATATGCATAGTATTGAAAAAAATCCTGCTATCATGATGGCAGGACCATATGTTTTGGTAAGAGCAACTTTGAGGCATTTTCTATAGTAGTAAAAGGGAGATGATTTTGGTTGGTCACTTTCAGATCAGAAGTGGCTTGAAATAAGCCTCAAAGTGGCAGAAATATCAAATTTTAGCAATTTTCTTGAGGTAGGGTGAGGGGGAGGCTCCCCTTCCTGAACCTCCCAATCTCTTTTATGAATTTTTATTAGGGCTGCTTCAATTACAGCCTCTCCTCACTTAACGATGGAGTTCCGTCCCTAAGACCACGTCGTTAAACGAATTCGTTGCTAAGTGAGGAGCATACTATAATGGTAGTGGGTTTGTGTCAACCACCTTTGATATTGTTTTAATGTCACCTTTGCACCATTTATAACATTTCTGGTATATTTTTATACGTTTATACAGTAGTGTATGTATACTGAAATAAAGAGAATAAAGGAAATCAGCTCTAATATACATTATTTAGGTATAAATACTGGTCAGAGCCCGTCGTAAGTCCGTGGCGTCAGTAAACGAGTACGTCACTAAGTGAGAAGAGGCTGTATTAAGATGACCTAAACCATAATCATGAATTTTTATGCTTTATTAGCCAAGAAATAGAAATAATGTCATTTTTTGTGTTATGATGGATTCAAAATGGAGCAGGTGCTGTATAGGACAGCCCAAGGGATATGATAAATAAAGAGAGGAAAGTTGCTTTAGCGATGGAACACCTACAGTGTTTGTTTTGGACTCTGTCTTTAAATTGAAATCTGTTGAATTTTGTGTAAAACTGGCCATATTACTAACTTCTGGGTGCTTTATAAGGTAGTTCTGAATGGGCAGTTTCTTGCACTCAATCAATAGTACAGAAACAAAACAATAATAGTGAAAAATCCAGAAATTTGCCTAAAATAGACATCAGAGTGAGCAAAACTATGGTTAAGCAAAGTCCTGCCAGACCTGTAACTTCACATCTTAATAATTCAATAGATTTTACATCAAATTTTGCATTTTTTGTCATTATCTTTAGAAAGAGATTCTCTACCATTTTAGAAGATCAGTTTGTTTAAATTGTTGGGTAGCAACAATAAATGGGTTCAGGAATATATTCATTAACCCTTTCAGGGTCCAAGGCCCAAATCTGGAGTCACGCACCAGTGTCCAAGAATTTTCAAAAAAAAAATTTGTTATTTTTTCTTATGAAATCGTAGAGAATCTTTTTGTGAAGGTAATAAAACAAAAAGTACGAAATTTGGTGGAAAACTGATGAAATTATGCTCTCGCGAATTTTGATGTGTCAGCGATATTTACGAATCGGCGATTTTGCCGACTTTGACTCCCATTTTAGGCCAATTACATTATTCCAATCAACCAAATTCTTAGCTATTTCACTAGTATTACTTCTATTCTATCGATTGAGCACAAGAAATCGCCAAGTCAACTGTTTCAACTACAAAATAAAGTGATCGGAAATTGTTAATTTGGCCAATTTAACACAAAGTTCAAATATTTCCAATTTCAAAATAGGGTCCAGAATGAACAATGTAGGCATTCCTGGCACTAAACTAACATTTCCTCTGTTCATTAGTTATGTTTGAGGCTTTACAAATAAATTCCATTTTGATTTTTTATTCACATAATGAATTTTTATTCACACCAAAAAATAGGAGATTTACTGTTATGCAATACTGTAATAATTGTATAAATATCATCACCATATTTGTGAATGTATATTAGACCCACCAGCTGACGTGTATTAGACGTGTGAGGTCGTTTGTTTACTCTTGAATATCGACAAAAATTTAACATTTCCGCTACTTTGAGCTCAGTTTCAAGCCATTTCCAGTGCTAAAACCAATCAAAATCATCTCTATTTCTGTAATATGTCTTTCATTCTATCAAATGAGACCAAGAAATTGCAAATACAACTATAAAAATGATACGAAAAAACACTGCAAAGTTGCTGTTTTAATCGAAAAATCATGATTTCATTTTTTTTCTCTCATTATACACAGTGTGCTGCAGGATCTGTTTTATGTGGTGCACCACTCACAGTTTATCAGAGTGAGCTGAGCTCATGGCGTAGATCTACGGTTTGGACCCTGAACGTAAAGCCGTAGATCTACGGGACGGACCCTGAAAGGGTTAAAAAAAATTTGGGGGGGGATTTTTATTAATATTTCAATACCAGAACAACATTTAAACTTTCTTTACAGTATATCTGTAAATATTTAAGACAAGATTAAAACATTTAAATTTAAAAAGTGAGATAATTAGAGACAGGCAAGACTGAAATACACTCTGCTTCCTGGATCAAAGGTTCTTGGCTCAGGGAATTAGAGGTACTCTCCAGTTCCTTGACTCAAATCTAATTACCTCCCATTCTCTGAGTGTGGTATGACTCCTATGGGTTTAATGCTTCCTCATGAAAACTGTATAATGATACCCCTCAAGGGAGGTTCTTTGATGCCAGTGAGGGGCTCTTAATCCTAGGAACTGAACTTGCCCTTCTCTTCCTTGGATCGAACCTAAATGCCTCCCAGACACTATATGACCCCTATGGGTTTAGTGTTTCCCATAAATATAATAATAATAGTAATCTATAATAATAATAATAATAATATACTCAGCAGATTATGTTAGGTGATGCTAACCTGTGGTCTGTGTAGAGGATCTTCCCATCCATGGTGTGCCGTGTGATGTATTCATCTTTGGTGGACTCAACCAAAGAGAGCTCAGTGATAGGCCGATCTTTCACCACCCTCACAAAACTAACCAGCATGTGTGTTCCAGACTTTTGTTCTAGCAGTCCACCCTCAGAATCTTCAGAGTCTGACTCACAACTGGTTTTGCCTTCACCATCTGCTTAGACAATGGTAATGATCATCATTAATATGTAGTAGTTGTTTGTTAAAACCATAAGAGTGATGTTCTCTAATTATTCAGACATATACAATAGCTCTTCACATGTATAAATCCAACAATCATGATTTTGTATTTGCACAACTGACTTGTTGCCACCTAAATTCCACCTTTATTGAGGTGTGTCTCATGCTCAGATGACCACCAATATTATTTGGTTTTAATTCAGGGTGTGTCTTGCAGTTATGCTGTAGTCACAGAGAGAAAAAAGAATGTGTAGAGGAAAAGGGATACAGGACGGAGGGGCTATTTTTATATTTAATGGTGGGGAGGGGGAAACACTATACCCAATGGGGTCATACAGCACCTGGGATAAATATTAATATTAATCTTTATTTCTACAAGCACATGATGCAACCATTACTGACCTAACTGACAACACTGGCATACTATGTAGAAACCCCCTGGTTTTGCAAAGTATTTTGGGCAACTTAGGTTAATTTTTGCCCTCCAAGATGCAATCCACAATAGTCATATAACACCCAGGAACCTACTTGCTGCTAGGTGAACAGGGGAAGCAGGTATTAGGAAACATGCCCAACGTTTCACCCATGCTGGGATCAATACCCAGACTCTCAGTATGTGAGCTGAGGATATTATCAACCAAACCACAAGCTTGGCAATCAGGTCTGATCCAATGAAGGGGAGGTCAGGGTCCATTCCTTGGATCAAGATTCTCTTCACTGGCATCAAGGAATCTTGTATGAGAGGAAAGGGAGGAATGATAGTGGCCAACTGTAAATATAGGTAAAAATTACAATCCCATCAGACAGTAGCTCCTAAAAGCCTTGCTGCACACTATGACAAGCCATAATACTGGCTTTACTGTTAATCTCTCCCTTTTTATGCTCTTACTGGGTCACTATTTATTCACTGGGTTGTAGCTCTTGCCACTTTAGGTGCTTTTATGGATACTTGCAAGCTTACTTCCCAGAGGCTTTATCAATCTAATATAGAGACAGAAAATTAGGAAAACATATGGTGGCATATTATTATTATAATCATAACGAAGCACTAAACCCTTAAGGGTCATACAGCACTGGTATAGTGGCATAGAGACCAGTTGTAGTGTAGGTGAGGTGCACAAATAGTTAACGGCATCACATGATGACCTAAAATCCAAGCATTACATATCTTGTTTATAGCATGACAATGTTGATAGTTACTGCAGGATTTATAATTACGAAGATAATGCTGATTGCTTTAATCTGACTGTATTTGCCTTACACCATATATACTTCAGTTTACAATCATCTCATTCTTTAAGAAAATCTTGTATTAAGAAGTGGGGTATTTAAGAACACATTGCAATTTATGTAATCTACTTGATAACTCTGTTACATATTAGCATTTCACAAGAAGTTCAAGAAAATATTACTAAAAATGATAATGCTTTAATGCACAGAGGCAAGTTGAATAGTAATTACTGGCTCTAAATATATGCAAATGCTTGAACTTACAATGTAATGATATGCTAAAGATAGGGGCTTTGAATCTGCTTATTATACTGTATGTATATCATTTTATATATGTGAAATCTATAAACTAGGAAAAGCCTTTCATGATTTGGATTGCCTGGCCCTCTTTTATGTAACAAGGTGTCCTGTAGCTCGATCACTAGCACACTCAGCTCACACACTTAGGTCCAGGGTTCGAATCTCTTCTGGTACAGCTGGAAAACATTAGGGGCATGTTTCCATAAGACACCTGCTGTCCCTGTCCCTGTTCACCCATCAGTTTAAAATGGGTACCTGGGTGTTAGTCGCCTGATGTGGGTCGCATCCTGGGACAAAACTGTCCTAATTTGCCCGAAATACTCAGCATAACAAGCAGCTTTCTATATAGTAGTAAGTCATTGATGTCAGCTAGGCCTGTATACCATGTACATGTACTTGTAATAAATAAAGATATTATTACATTACTATTAAGGACTTTTATCCACCGTAGTTTATGAAAACCAAAATATTCTTATCTAAGGTTACACTGTATTATCTTTAAATTATTCCTGATGTTAAAAAGCTTAATTCCGTATACTGTATATATATTACCAAATTCAAAGTACAACTCATATGAAGCACTAACCACTTAAGTCCAAAGTTGTTGCAGTTGCTGCAAGAAGTGCAGGAGTAGATGTCGAAGGACTTGGGTTTGGCAATGGCCGTAGGCTACCCACAACATGGATAATTTCATAATGGCAGGGGTCACTCTTGGACACAACCTTCTCCAACATGCGACAAAAGAATGACCGACGTGAGCTGTCTACAACACAAATAAATAGTATTGTTATTAGTACAGTATGCATGTTTATTTTAATCAAGGAAGTGCTAAACCCATAGTGGTCATAAATCACTCTGGGAATGGGAAGTAATCAAATCTGATCTAAGGAAGGGGAACACAGGTCCAATTCCTTGGATCAAAAGCTCCTCACCAGCATCAAGCCACATCCCTTGAGGGGGGAGGGGGGAAAGAATGACTGGAACACAATAAAAGCCATCATTAACTGTAAGTCAATTAGTATAACATTACAAGTGGAATGCAACAAATCTCCATTCTGGGACTAACTCTTTATTTGTGATATATATAGTATATCAATGACACTAACAAAAAGATAGTGATCCATAATCAAATAGTATGCACTTGATATTAACCCTTAACCTGTAAACGGTCCAAACGTATATATACGTTTTTTTCAATATTTGATAGTATGTAAAAAAAGTAGCTCTTCTTTTTTTTTTTTTACATTTGAAAACGTGTAAAAAAGCTTTGATCTACTTTTTTTTGTTGTTGTATTTGAAAATACAGTGGACCCCCGCATAACGGACGCTTTGCATAGCGGACAATCCGCATAGCGGACGCTTTGATCGCTAAAATTTTGCCCCGCATAGCGCCCAAAAACCCGCTCAGCGGCCTTCGTCCGAGACGCGTCCAATGTGCGGCCTGAGCCACGCTCACATGTTCCGCGGGTGGCATTGTTTACCAGCCAGCCTCCGCGGTAACATCCAAGCATACAATCGGAACATTTTGTATTATTACAGTGTTTTTGGTGATTTTTTTCTGGAAAATAAGATGACCATGGGCCCAAGAAAGCTTCTAGTGCCAACCCTACAGCAATAAGGGTGAGAATTACTATGGAGATGAAGAAAAAGATCATTGATAAGTATGAAAGTGGAGTGCGTGTCTCCGAGCTGGCCAGGTTGTATAATAAACCCCAATCAACCATCGCTACTATTGGTGGTACAGCTGCTGCTGCTGCTGTATCACCGTCAGCTGCTGCTGCACTGTCAGCTGCTGCTGCTGTACCACCGTCAGCTGCTCCTGCTGCTGTAGTACCGTCTGCTGCTGCTGTAGCATCATCTGCTGCTGCTGTAGCATCGTCTGCTGCTGCTGTAGCATCGTCTGTTGCTGCTGTACCACGTCAGCTGCTGCTGCTGCTGTAGCATCGTCTGCTGCTGCTGCTGCTGTAGCATCGTCTGCTGCTGCTGTAACATCGTCAGTTGCTGCTGTAGCATCGTCTGCTGCTGCTGTAGCATCGTCTGTTGCTGCTGTAGCATCGTCTGCTGCTGCTGCTGCTGTAGCATCGTCTGCTGCTGCTGTAACATCGTCAGCTGCTGCTGCTGTGCTGTAGCACCGTTGTTGGTGTGGCTTATTGAGAATACCAAGAAACAATTAACCCCAGAGGATTTGCCACCCAGGATAGCCCAAAAAAGTCAGTGTCATCGAAGACTGTCTAACTTATTTCCATTGGGGTCCTTAATCTTGTCTCCAGGATGCAACCCACACCAGTCGACTAACACCCAGGTGAACAGGGAAAATGCCTGGAACTAGTGCTCATATTGGTGAATTTAGAGCCAGCAAAGGTTGGTTTGAGAGATTTAAGAATCGTAGTGACATACACAGTGTGATAAGGCCTGTTCTGGAAGAAAATACCAAACAGGACCTACAGTACTCAGAGGAAAAGGCACTCCCAGGACACAGTGTCTCATCAGTCATTGCTGCATCTTCAATAAAGGTAAGTGTCATTTATTCTTCATTTAGTAGAGTAGTACATGCACAATATATATTGTGCATGTACTACTCTACTATTGTGCATGTATCCTTCTCTTTGTGTGTAGGAAAATGTATATTTCATGTGGTAAAATTTTTTTTTTCAAACTTTTGGGTGTCTTGCACGGATTAATTTGATTTCCATTATTTCTTATGGGGAAAATTCATTCACATAGCGAACATTTCGCATAACAGCCAGCCCTCTTGCACGGATTAAGGTCGCTATGCGGGGGTCCACTGTATTTAAAAAAAAACGTAATCTACTTTTGGAGCACTACACATGTGAACGTAGATCTGCTTGGACCGTTTACAGGTTAAACTGTCCAAACAGATCTATTATCACATGCGTAGTGCTCCAAAAGTAGATCTACTTTTTTTACATATTTTCAAATACCAAAAAAAAAGTAGATCAAATTTTTTTTTACACGTTTTCAAATGTAAAATAACAAAAAGAAGATCTATGTTTTTTTACATACTTTCAAATGTTGAAAAAACGTAGATCTACGTTTGGACAGTTTAAGGGTTAAAATTTACAAAAAGATGTATAGCAAAGAGAGCACTGCAGTATTCCCATGCAAATTAACCTACAAAAAAAGGTTAACAAATGGTCAACAGACTGGCAAATACTATTCAGTGAAGAGAAATACAAAGCCTCGCATGTGTAATACAGTACAGGTCAACCATCACTAATCCGGCAATCAGTTATCCGGTTTCATCAGTAATCCAGCACTAATTTTGGCTAGCATAATTTCAAATTTCATCATTATGCTGACTCAAATCATTATACTGACTCGAATTTCATCATTATACTGACTCGAATTTCATCATTATACTGACTCAGAAATTGTGCAGATGGCTGTAAATACACAGCAGCAAGCCATTGGAGAAGAAAGCAGTTACAAAAATGAGGAAGATATAGTAGAAAGAGTCTCTATTGATAGGTTAATTAAGCGTATTCTAACCTAACCATTCTGTAATCTGGCAAATTCACTAATCCGGCATACTACAGGTCCCAATGATGCCAGATTAGTGATGGCCAACCTGTATTACACATTGTCTTTCTTGCTGATGGTTCCATTGATCATTGCCTCTTCTTCCTGATGGGAGTGTTAAGGGGCACTGACAGGTTACATTGTATCAAGCTCTGCTTCCTGATGGATGGAAAAGTTGTAGTGCCCATAGTGAGGTAATGACAGGAAAGAAAACAGGAGCTCCCTTTACAAATTGAAACAGAAACAAAACGTCCTCAATTTCACTAGATGGACCCAATTTTTTTTATATATATATCATTGTCAATGAAAAAAAGTACAGTAGGACTCCTGTATCCATGGGAGATACATTTCAAGGACCTGCCGTAGATACTGAAACTGTGGATACTGGAGTTTACTGG